>JXXA01013027.1:0-19835 GCA_000956255.1 Anopheles punctulatus | reverse complement strand
TGATCCAACCCAAACTCCTATAAGCGTCTTCTCTACGGCGCATTTCAGGCGGAATGACATTTATGAAGTTTTGTGGCCCCAAAAGAATTACGAAAAATTTGTTTTTTTTTTTGCTGCCATCGGAATCCGCTTGCCGCTCGGTGTGTTATATTTTTATTTAAACATGCTTCTGCCATTCTTCCTTCCAGTGGCTGTATCTTTTTTTTTTCTTTTGCGAAAATACGCGTAGGGTAGAAATGAATCTTTGTTTGGTTTAGAGAACCGCAGACGGTCACACAGATCACACTCTCTCGTGGAGCGTTCGGTGCGGTAGTTTATGACTTTTTGGTTTTGGTCACGTCTCGGTCAAACCGAGCCCGAGAGGGAGCCGGGCTGGCAGCGCTGGTTTATGAAAGGGTCCTGGCGATGATTCTAACGCTTCATGAAATATTCATGCACGGTTCGGGTTGTTGTTTTTTTTATTAAAGAAGATTTTTTGCTCACTCTCTAAGAACTGTCCTTTCCGAAGTCTTCTGTTTTCGTATTTTTCCCCAACGAAAAGCAAAAAAAAGTAAAAGAAAGATTGCAAATGGTTGAACACCAGCGGAAGTCGATAAAAAAGGCGAAACTGCATTGTGTTCGAGAGGGAAGGAATAATGCGAAAGGTTAATATTCAGCTGTTAGCTTTTTATTAGTGCGAAGTTTATGGTTTGAGCGGATTTGTGTTTTTCTTGCGCGGACTTGCTTTTATTTTACGAATGCTTTTCTTTTTTTGTTCAAGCAAAAGCAAACTGGTGGAGTTGAAGTGGGTTCAAACCGCAAAAAATAACAGCTAATGATGGAGAACGACATATTGTAAGGTTCATTTCATTAGGATATGTTTTGCTATGAATTGTGGGAATTTGTTACGATAAATTTATTTGCAAAGTTGGTTTTACATTAGATTTTCGATTTAATTTTTAATCGAATAAAAACATAAGCCAAATAACAACATTCAAAGTGGATCTCTCGTTCAGGAATCCTTAAGCACACCTAATCAACAGATTGCAAAGTGAACGATCTCTTGAGCATAATCACCGCTCCTGTCCGTCGCCCGACACAAACAAATCTAGCACCCTCTCGAGCAACATTAAGAACACTTAGGTAAGCGAAAAAAAAAATCGACCCCGCCTAAGGACTCCACTCGACCAACAACAATCCTTCCGCTGAAGTGAAGGCAAACAAAGGCAAACATTTTCAGATGTCCCCCTGCGCAGAAAGGCTCGTTTCCATCCCTCATTCGCTCACTCATTGTCACTCATCCATCGATTTCGGTCGCGCAAGCACACGCGCGGAATCCATCAACCCCCTCGCCCTGGACGTCCCCATACCGGGTCAGGGATTTTGGTTTTTACCGTCATTCAATTATTCACTGGCTTTTTCACTTTTCCTGTGCCGTTTTTCCACGCGGAAGGGTCCCCTTCCACCACGCGCGCCTGGTGCGGGTGTGTGTAAAGCAAAACATTAATCCACGTGCTGTATGTATGTCCTTAATAATGGGTTGCTTCCTTCCGCTATTTTGTACGAACGTGTTGATAGGAGAGGAGCAAGCATGGTGCGGAACGAAACGCTGAACGGGGCTGAATGTCCCTATGTTTTTCCGATGAATCGTGTTGCGTGTTCGTCGCGCGGGCCCCGGCGAGCGAATGCATTAGGATATCATTATCGAAATAAATAACCACAGATGGTGTTCGGTACGGTTAAATGGATTCCTCAACCTTCACACACAAACACACCCCTCGCGGGAGCAATTTTTATGATTTTTTTTGGTCCAAGCGGCAAGGCCTGGTTTGGACCTGAGCGTTCCTGATTTACGGGGCTACTCATTGCTAGCGTAGAAAGAGGAGGAGAAGTCAGGAAACAATTTGTTCGTGTAAATTTTAATTGATCCAAATGAAGAGTTAGTACGCGCTCGGTGTTTATTGGCGTGGTTAGGAGCTCTCCCCCGTTTTTTTTTAAATGAAATGTATAATTCGGGCAGAGTAAAAAAAGCCTCAAACCATTGGTCACTATGCACCGATTTTCTTTTCTTTTTTTTTCTTCAAGCATGTACTTCAATCGAACAACTCCGACTTAGAGAGCTTAACGCACTGGTTGAAGTTGTAAGATATGTCCAAAACCTCAGCCATCACTGTTTCGTACCTATCGTTGAGACAACCGAGTAGTTGGGTACGATGCGGCTCGAAGTCAGTCGAGAAACCTCTCACCTCTTGCGTGCTGGCGTTGAGGAGATCCACCGTCGCGTTGTACACCTATGGAGATACATAAACGTCATAAAAGTTGCAATTGGAATCGTTCAAACGCAACCCCGAAGAGCATTACCGAAGCGCAATTGCCGCTACACCCAACAGCTTTGTGCAGCTGCTGAAACGTTCGATGCTGGAGTATTCGTATCTTTTCTCGAAACGCCATCACCGAGTCGTACAGGATGGAGCTTGCGTCGTTCGAGCAGAGCGCAATCGACATCAGATTCGTGCCGGCAATCGTTTGCGCACGCGGCAGAACATCGCGCACGCAGAGAACGTGCTGGGGAAGAGGACGCATCATGGCCAGCCCTGTAGAAAGCAAACCGTATGAGGTGTACACGATGTTCTGCAACACCTCTCCAAACTTTTCGTCGGCCGTATTTTTTGTTAGTAGCATTTCCACGATCGAAGTCTGCACAAAGCTGTCCACCTGACCGGTAAACTCCGTGGCTGCTTGTTTGACGTTCTCCGGTAGATCTAGAGACATGTTCAGCATCGTGTACACCAGTTGGCTGCCTTCTTTTGCTGCTCGCTGGAATGGTTCCGATCCGTTGCGTAAGGCAACGCCGTAGAGTTGATCGTACGCACGCACCCGTACACCGATGTCGAGCAGATCCTTCAGCTCAGTTGTCTCCACGTGCGATGGTAGCAAAATCAGGTTAAGATAGCCCGTCAACTTTTCGACACTGGCGATCAAAAAGACGGCCATTGTCGCTGTCATCGCCTGGCTGGTGGCCCCGGTTAGGAATCCGTTCAGCTCACGAAGATCACTCAACGCAAACTCGTTGCGCGTGAAACTCACTCGATCGAGCTGTTCGCGCATGGTGAGCTTGAGCAGTTCCATCTCTTGCGAAACGTTCTCCCGGCGATAGTACTCGGGAAAGCGGAAGTTTGTCTCGCCTAGGCTGCGCTGAATGCTACGCAGCGCGTCGACCAAACGTTGCATGTGCAGTGCACCGGGCCTTTCAAGATGTTGACAAGTGATTTCGACCGCTTTCTGGGCATCGGTGAGAGTGCTGTGAACTTTCTTGATCATTTCAGACATATCGTACGTTTCCGGGACCGTAGAATCGAGCTGCAACTCTTCCAGAAAGATTGTACTTAAATGAAGCACACTTCGAAGGTACCCCAGAGCGGGTAGGTAATCCAGTGGATCTGGTGCCGGCATGGAGAGACATTCCCGGGTGCTCTGAAATCGAATGCAATCGAATGATTGCTGTACTCGGTCCAGCTCGAACTCAACTCTCAGCTCAAACTTCACATACCACCAGCACGAACATAAGAACCGCTTGTGACACGACGTTCATCTTGTGGGTAAAACTTAAGGTGCACTGACTAAAAACGTTTAAACGTTTAACCCCTTTATACCGACTGCCCAACCGCCTGCCCGGTTCCAATAGCTATGGTCTCTTTCGGTTCTTACACAATATTGCTCAACATTTCTCCGCAGTGAAATTGCTGTTGTAAGCACCTAAGCACCTGTTTAATCTGGAGCATACGATGGATGCATCTACGCAGCGGTAACCGTTGGTGTTCGTTAGTGCACCGTCAGCTACGGAGTGATAGGCGAGTTGTAGTCAAGCCTCCGTGGCCGGATAAAGTACGATAAAGGCATATATTCTGGCACTGGTTTTTAATACCTACTGCAGTGTATGGCGATAGGGTACCGATAAAATGGATGGATTCGATAACGTGGACGAATCCACGGCATTCCAAGAGCCGGATTTTCGTTTGCAACGAATGGGCAATGGACACTGATAAGGGGAGTACATGGATACATTCTTTGTGTCTTTGCGAGCCAGATTTGCAGACAGTAGAGTCTATGTAGATTAAAAGATTACTACTGTACGATTTTGTACCCATCTCGTCAGCTAATAAAATTACGAACATCATTTCAGCGTTTTTTTTTCTGGTACACAATATCAACACATGCACTCCTCCATACATCCAACTTGCTCAACAACTTGCCCACCCCTCCAGCAGTTGGAAGGCGGGTTGCGCTGCTTCATGTATAAAATTAAATGCAAATAAGATTTATGAAATGGGCAAATATTTGCGCTCTTGCCGCTCCTAACGAACCGACAGCAAACAAACAGGCAATACGGGCAAGCCGAGGTTTCTCGTCCGGTGTGTACGCGTAGGGAGCGGTAAAACATTGCAGAGCAACCGTAGCAGCGGAAGCTACCTGACATCAAAGTAAGCAGAGATCTCAAATGTTTGCGCAAGTGTCGGGTGATGGCGTATTCGAGCGCCGAAATAACGACGAGACATAGTCAAGTCAATACGAGCTGATCCATATTCGCTTTGGTGGACGCTCTAACCGCACCGATGTTCATTCGCCCGAATGGTGCTTGAGGTTAGGTTCAAAGGACTGCCATCATCATCGGTGGTTTTATCAGGCGGCTTACAATAGTTTCGGATATCTGTCACCATCGAGTGACACTATGGCTTAGTTTTAATAATTCATCGCGCCTGTGGGGCGTGCTGCTGGAGCAGGAAGGTAAATTGAGCGCAGAGACCATGTGTCAAAACATTTGAGGTACCACCAGGACCAAACCGAAACCGACAGACAGTGTGTAGTGGACGCAGCAATGTACCCGTAGGGGAGGCAGTACACCCAACCAGCAGCGGGCCATGTCACGGGCGCATTGTACCGGGATGCCCCGAGGATAGCCCACTTCCCCGCCAACGTCCATTATGTCCTGGAATGCTTCAGCAGTGAAGTAGAAGGAAAATAGCTGCGCATGCGAACGTGGAACGTTTTCGTTCGGTCGGTCGGTTGGGGAAACGGAATCGGTTCTGGAGGTGGGTCTGCTATCTAGCTGCTAGCTAGCTGTCTCGGCGTAGATTCAACATGGCGTTGACATCTCCCCTCGGGACAAGCGCGTCTGCTCGTTGAGTAAATATGTGCGTTGGTTTTTTTTTCTCTTTGGTATTGTTTTGTTTTGTGTGTACAAAAGGCGGTAAGCTGTGAGGTAAGTGGAGCGATTTTAAATCGATCAGAATTTACTGCGGGTATTATAGTGGCCGCTAGCTTCATACACGGCTGGATTTGATTGATATGAATTCTTAGGAGTAGTCGAATTTTCTGGTCAAACATCTAAAGTCCCAATTGTTCATCGCTCATCGCACCTTCACCGGAGTCACCATATGGTGGCCTGTCACATGTGGAAACCCCCGAAATTTTACTGATTTATGCGTGACATTTCGACTCGATATCATCTCTTCATATCCCGGGCACTTATGCACAGACATACTGGGGGCTATATGGATTTCTGTTCCGAAAATCCATTCCAGCACGCGATCACAAAAGGTGCAAAAGGTGAACCGGCGAGACAGGATGAAATACGACCGAATACCGAACGCAACGAGCCAAGCGCACATGACGGACGTGCTCTGGCCGTGTACCGAACACACCCTAGCTAAGTGGTAGCTCGTTCCCCTTCCGTGGCAATGGATAATTTTACGGATGACCCTAAGGCGGAAGATTCCCCAGCACAACATCCCCGTCGCTCATTAACACCGGTAGTAACAGAAGGTAGGACACCACGGTTGTCCGCCTATTCCTCGGTGGCTTACAGTGTGTGATAAAATTGTTTCTACACCGACCGGCTCCAGCTGTGAAAAATTAGCTTGAGCGGCGATGTTTAAACGGTGCACCAAAAAACGCGCACCACACTGTCCACGTTCGATTTCGGATGTCCGATTAGTATTCATTACCCCATCGTTGAGACGCGGCAGGAGTCATCTTCGCTTACGCCGGAACCTTATGGTGCCGTGACTTCCGTACCGCACCATACGCAAGGACGATTAATGACTCAACCCCTGCCAATCGGGGAAGCCCATAAAAAATGGTCGGCCGTATTGAAGTTGTAGAACCAAGCATGGGAAGGGGATGACACTGAGCAAAAAGTCAATGGACGGCGTGTGCGCGTGGTGCGGTGTTCCGGAGCCATATGGCACATGGCACCGTTTTTTTTTTTGTTGTTGGAAGCGATTACGTTGATCGGCCCGTTTCGGCACAGTCTGGAAGTATGTAATGCGATCGCTCGATAGTTTCGTTTACCCCCGTCAAGAACGACTCGGCATGCCTTAACTAGTCGTGCCAGCCACACCTTTCGAAAGGGAAGTTCTAGGATTACAGGTAGCGGAATGAGCTGTTAAAACTGAATTATGTCTGGTGGAATGGAATGAACAAAGCAACAATGTATCCCAAACGCCTGTGGCAGAATACAAAACAAAAATGTTTTTTGTAAGGTCAACCTTTACATATAAAAAAGTTTGTACAAATACTGTGACAACCTAACCAACGATCAATCGTTCTAGATCTGGCAGGTTCTCTAATAAACATCCAATCATCTACCAGATCGAATCGATATACCGCTGAAAACTGGATTCCTCACCAAAAACCAATTCGATTCCACTTCTCTCCGGCGCTAAGCAAACTTTTCCCACACTTCACGCCGCCGCCGGCCGGGAAGTAGTCCCGACAGCAGGGTGCAGTATCGTACAACGCGAGTTTTTTCAGTGTCGAATTGTATCTGGTTGCCTTTTTATCGGCAGCGGATCGAGCGCATCGATTGCCTACGGCGCAAACACGTGCTCGCGAGCATAGGCGTATAAATGAACAATGGGCCTCGAGAGACTCGACAAATATTATGTTTCAAAACATCCGGCTTTTCCGCTGGTTGACGAGCGTCCAGCGCCACACGTCACCGCACGCGCCTTTCCGGATCGTGTTCACGGTGTTGTTGTGGTTCATGTCCTTTTTCGAAGTCCTTTGATGGGGTGGGGCGGGATTGGGTTTTGAGAATTATTTTTCTTGCTACATGGTTTCGAACTTAAATTGTTCCCATTAATTCTTAGTTCATTTCGTACTGTTGGGAACCTGCTTCAGTGGTGGCAACAAATAACACTCCTTTTAAATAACTTTCATGAAATACGTCATGAATGTGGTAAATTATAGGCAACCAAACAAAGATATTTAAAACAATACAGAAAAATGATTCAAAATTATTTTTGAATCATTAATAAAACGACAAAAAAGTAATTATCACAGAGATAAAAAAAATCAATAAAAGGGGCATAATTCTTCTTCGGGTGAATCGACGCTGGGAAGTGCTGTAGGAAAAACATCCATCTAAGGGAACTTTTCATACCACTGTTCTTTGTCCCGTCTGTGCATGAAAAATCAACGGTCGAGCCGGAAAACGCCTTCGAGGGAAAACTATTTAAACAACCATTTTCACACATTCAATTAGAGTGTGGCTTTGTGGCTCGGTGATGAACGTTCGAAAAATGCCCGACGGCTAGAACACACGGTTCGGCCACGTGTAGCCGATTTTTCCTCCCCCAAACCAATTCTCTCGAAGTTGGCGGAGGACTTGTGAAAGGGAGAGAGAAAAAAAAACCTTCCACTCGAGTGCGTTAATTTTGCCACGAGAGGCATTCGATTGGTGGTAATTGTTTCGTACGTGTGTAGTGTTGGGAGTTGTTACCGGAAACTAACGAATGCACCGGCCACGTGGCGATCCAGGCGTGCAACGTTAAAGTGGCGGTTTTTGGTGAGTTGTATTTTTCGTTCCTTGTCCTGAGTTTTTGATACTAACTTTTGGCGTACGGGCAATGCTCGAGGGGGTCTGCGCGCGTGTAAACTGCACCAGCCTATGTACCTTTCTTCAATCTTCAGCTGATATTCGCATGTAAAAAACGTTGGGTTAAATAGATTGTAATAAACCAGACGTGTCGTCAGGTTATCGAAGCTTCACCTGGTTGAGTAGAATTCACATTTCCACGCTGTCGACGAAGTTTCGATTGCGAATCGACTAGAATGCACAGACCCTCCCTCCGATAAGCCAGGGGTGCGGATTATTGCGTGTGTTTTGATATCGTAAGTGACGCACGATTTTTTTCTTTTTTGAACATCGTTTTTTTTTCGAAAGCAAACAAACGAAAAAAATAAATAAAATTAAAAATTGAGACAATTTCCACGTGATGCGATGCATAGACGCACTCAATTAAATCGTTATCGCGCTCAGATTGATTGAATTAAACGGACAGGTTGCATAGCTCAATCAAACAGCTCAATTTGGGACCCGTCAATCGTGCGCACTATCGCGAAGACGATCGCACCATGGGGCATAAATAAATACAACCCGCGTTAGCTGATAACAGCTCAACCGAACAATTGGGCAATAAATCAGAAAATATAATTAATACTTTCATCTGATAGCACCCATCAATCTCGACCGTATTGGCGTGTATTGCCCGAGCTCGGTCTATTAGCTACGGGGCGCTAAGGGTATCTCATCGACCTAATTTCGAATGCGCTTCGGATATGTAGGCGCTGTAGGCGTTGGTTCCAAACAGTCTACGAGCGCTCAAATTATACGCTCGTTGATTGAGCAGACAAACATAACCTGGCTGTGACAATTGTGACAAATCAGGCCCTCCTGTGCATGTGCGCCTTTCACTAAGGTGCATGTCCAGTTGGAACCGCCGAGAGCAGCTCATTTCGTGATGGAAACATTTCACCAAATTATCGAGATTAAACCGATCTCCCGGGCGGCTTTTAAAACCCCACTGCCCAGGAACCCCACTGAAGCGAGTGCCCATTGCATTGTGATCGGAATTGAATATTTCAACAAAATCACCATCCATTTCTGGGCTGGAGGTGGCGTTAGGATAGTTTGGGGACATATCAATCAAACTGATGGTCAGCACTGTGGACGTGCAGGTGGACAGTATGAAAGCAATCGGGCAGCAATCTGGACACATTTTGATTGCCGACCGTGCCAAGGCGCCACGAGCCACCTAGCAAGAAGCTGAGAGGAATCAGTTCTAACCGTCCCGTTGCCCCTTCGCCTTAACTCGCACGTGCGTACGCGTATGAGGCAGAGATCCGCAAACCGTACTGCTTCGCTGGCAACGTGGAAGGTTCCGGGACATCAATTAGCAGCGGAGGGAAGGAGGCGCAGAGCAGGTGGAGGTGACGGTATCATCCCATCCATCAAACTGTACGCTTTGTTATCTGATCTGACGCCATTGGCCTCCGGGCGCAGGCGCAATGGCGCTGCGAGACATGTTCTAAGAACGTTCGACATGATATTTCGACGTAAACTAAGGTGCCCGAAGCCCGATCAAACATATCGCGCGAACAGGTCAAGACAGCGACCGGTGGGTGTCGCCGACATTTGGCCGCTGGTTTCGCGAGCACGTTGTGTAATCGCCCCATGTTTAAGTGGGCAGCTGTCTCGTGTCTCGTGCATTGTGATCCGCGCGACATTCAGACTCCAAACATTAGGCGGTCGTTGCGGACCATCCGCCTAGACTACACTGGTTTGAAACACTTCCGGAGATAAGACCGAACTAGTGGTTTTGACGTTGATTTGAGGTTAAATTTTTTTTCTCTTCTAAAGTTCGAACACAGCGGTTCAAAACTGGCACGCGAGCTAGTGATAACCTTTGCCGTTGGAGAGTAAAAGCTAACCCCAACCGGTGATTAACTTTAACATTCGTTCATAAGTGGACGCACCAAACGTGGAGAGGCAAGTTCATTGATGTTTGCTAAAACATTACATTATTGCGCTCTTTAGCTGCAAATATGACCGCTTTTGTGACCTTCGTTACTTGAACACTCGTTGACACAATGCGGAACTGCCAAATGGTCTATCAGAATTCGATTGGCCTAGGTTTTGCTGGGGTTTTACAAAAAAAAAACAACGAAAATTGGCAACAATTTTTGTCAAGATGTTTGCAGCAGAAGATGATTGTTGCATTGCATTGATTATTGCTACTTTACGACCGGATTTTTACAGTCAAAACTGATAAGTGCTGAACGAGCTGAGAGTTGTTCCGTTACGGTCAAGCAATTACGCAAGATTACGGCAAAAGAACAAATTACCAGGAATTTTGGCTAGTACATCCGTACTTACAGATTCCTAGCGATACGAACGCACTTCCATCTCCTTCCATCACGGTGGTCTTTCTCATGTTCTTCCAAGCGTGAAAATTTAAACATTCAGCGCAGGTCGCTCAAGAACTATCTTCACCGTACTTAAACATGGTCACTCCTCAGTGAACTACCGGTTTCGGCGTCGGTGATAAGATCGGTTGGGATATTTTCGGGCTGCTGGGGAAAACTTCCGATGTAGTAGTATCGATCTGTATCTTTCCAGTAGGCACCGATAGGCTCTGGGAAGAGTACATACGATCAGATAGCTTGCCCTCAACCGTGTCCACAGTGCGCACCGGACGGGATGCTGGCGGGGGAGGTGTAACGACACTTTTTACTTATCTTGCTACAACCATTTGTTGTAGTCAAATATCTTTGCTAGCGATCGTGAAGCAGAACGACCCTGATGCGTACCACTGCTTGTAGTAGCAGGTCAGATACGAACCACTACATAATAGTCACATTGCGTTCCGAAATTCGTTCCGGAACTCCGGAACACCGATTCTCAAACCGATGCATCCCCTAAAGCAAAACAAGCTCAATATGATCAGGCGTAGCATCAGCGTTTTTTTTTTCTTTCTGCAAACAGAACGCAACAGCTACAAGTGTTCAAGGTTGGTGGTTCAAAACGCACGGCCCACTGGCCGCAAACTTTCCCGATACCGCCTCGTTTTACTGTTTGTAGAGCTCTCGATACGAAATCCACAACACGGTGGTGCTGAAGTGGCCCCTCGGTAATCCTTAGCCCTCTTCCTGCAAAAAAAAAGAAGGTTACGTTTGGGTACCGAGAGCCAGAAGAGCGCATGTGCGCCGGGATTTCTGCGTTGTGCTTTTCTTCGCCTTTGCGCGACCAACTTCCACGGGCGCATGTGTTATCTAGCGCAAACAAACAAACAATTTGGAGTAGCGCTGACGCTCATTGCCAACGGGGTGCGATTATCGGGGTCGGAGTGAAAGATTTTCGGGCGCGTCTGGTTGCGTCTGTCTGGAACTTGGATGCATCAGAACAGCACTGATTTTGGGTTTTAGCATGGGCATTTAATGCCATTAGTGTTGGAAATACGATTGCAATCCCAAAAGACAAGATGTAATCGATGTGTCCGGTTACATGACTTGGGCAAACAATGTCACGTGTGTCAAAATTATGTCAAACCAAAACCAACGTTCGGTTCGGACTTATTCATTCTATATTGCAGACCGAAGTCGGCAACTCCGCAAAGACGCAGCCTGAACAGCCGCCTGCCGACAGATCTGAGGATTGCAGTTTGGACAAGTGGAGCTGTCTTGTATGTGTCAGTCCGAAAGCACCGATAGCGTATCGACCACAGCACGCTGTCACTCGGTCGGTCGGTCGTATCGCTAGACTTTGCCGCCCAGATAATCGAACGCCTGTAACAGAGGAATGAACCACCGCACCGGTGCAGGTGCCGCGTATTTTTTGGTAGCACCAACCCTAATCGTGCGTTGCCGTAAAGCAAAGACACCACATATCTTCTATGCCCATAAAAAAAAAACTTCCCCTTAAACCAAGCTTGGTGGTCGAATTAGTAGGCTTTGATTTGAAGATCCCAATGGTGGTATTGATTTTTATGGCCCCCGCTTAGCACAAATAACGTTGTGCGACCATTTACGACCCGGTGGTGTATCAATGCGCTGACTAAACCTACTAAACTTACCTTCAAGAGCCTTGTTACGTGATATCAGTGCCAATAGCATTTCGGGATTTGGATGATGATCCGCGAGATCCCCGGACAGGCCGGCGCCGGCGATGGAGGAGCTTTGTCCGTCGTGCGTACCGTGCCCCGGCAGCGATGGTAAACATCCGGGGCTGTTGTGCTGTAGTCCTCGGGATGATCCTCCCACTGAAGAGCCGCCGTCTAGGGTGCCGATCGTTCCAAGGCTCGCCTGGCCCAGCAACGACGACGAATGCGAACCGAGACTCGGTGTGGAATGTGCTAGCGGGAGCATCATCGACGACGGTAGCGTCATCTGTGAGAGTGACATCGCATCGACGCCGAGTGTCCCACCGGCGGAAGACACGCACACGGACATTGGGGTTCGCACGCGCTACCGTGGTTTAACAGATGTCGAACACTGACACTTAGCACTGGAATCCAGACACTGTGGCTTAGGAGCTAGTAACGCATTCACTCATTTAACACACGCTCTGTATGAACAGATACAGACACAATATAGATAAAATAAGAACTTCGAATTCGACATAAATATTTCACCAATGCGCTCTGCACAAACAAAATCTAAAACGTTCCACACACATACACACACGCTCGGGGAGACGCTCGCTAGACCCGTCTGCACCAAACCGTACCCCATGGGTGACTAGATTGTACTACAGGCGTGCCGGAGTACAGTGTGTGCACGTTGCAAGTGTCGAAAAAAAACGACGATTGTACGTACGCTACGTCATGGATGGTTCTTGTGGGATTCGATAATGGACATCAACGGTGCGACGGGTGAAAGTAGCGCCCGGGAAAAGTGCGTGAATCGAGTACGCTACGGTTTTATCACCGGACCAGTCACTCGCAGGCAGGGCTAAATGGGTTGGCTGTTGCCCAACGACACGTTTCCGCAGTGAAGAACCGCGAGGTCTTACACACCACTTGTAGAACACTGTACACTGTGCACTGAACGCTTCTGTGCCGCTGGCCCCCGGCACCGACCGAGACTAGACGACGCGACCTGTGAGCCGTCCGCGATGTCGCTACTGAGCCGCACCGTGCACTGAAGAAGCGCTAGCTTATCACAGACACCAATACCACACGGGTCTTTCCTTCGCTTCCTCACCGCCTTAGACGGGGGAACCGACGGCTCACCCTCCCCGAAACGGCGTGCTGATTGGAGCGATTTAGAAGTGGCCCCCGTAGTTCTAATTTGTGTACGTTGTTTTTGTTGTCGGCTTTCGGAACGGCTCCACTGTCACTGCCACTGTGCGCTATCGCAGTAGGTGCAGCTACTGCAGAATTTCTGTAGCGTCCAATCTAATCGCTTGGAGGACACAAGCTGTCGTTACTACCCGCTCCCTCTCTCTTTCATTCCATATCTCTCTTTCTCTCTGCCGCTCGGGCTTCGGTATGCACTGAAGGAGGTCCTACTAATTGTGCGATTAATAGTGGTTCGTGGTGATATGGTGCTATCACGTACTGCATTTACTTGCGCCGTGGAGCGACGTTGGTTAAAACTTTCTAATTGGTTTCTCCTGTTTTCTTAGACAAACAAGTTGTTCCACGAGGTGCCCTTACCGGCGCATAAGCACCGAGAGATCGGCAATTAGTATGCAAATTCTAACACTCCATTTTACGTACTTAGTACAAGAGCACTTTCTCCGGCCACAAACTGCAAATGGCCGGTCGTAAACTCGCGCGAACGCTTCCTAAACCACAGCAACAAGGCTCGCGAAAGCGAAACCATCTGCCCAAAATCCGGCAGCCCCGTCGGCGGTGTGTTTTTTTTTTTTGCTACCAACGAACGAAAACGAAACAGCCCCAGCTGAAGTTTGTCAATTAAAAAACATTTTCATTACCGTCGGTTCACGGGGGGCCGACCGATGGCGTGGTAGCTATAAACGAGACCTTTTAATTGCCAATACTGAAAAACCAGCGGACCTGTGGTTGCGCGCCAGTCTCGAGATTTCTTTCCCGGGCGCTACACTTCTGACAAAAGCGAAAAAAGAAAAGAAAAAAAGCAAGGAACCTGAAACAAAAAAGCTAACCTCACAAACACGGCACGACGCGCGTCAGACGTCCCCGAGAAGGACGATTCGATTGCTGGGAGCCGTAATCCTACGCTCTCGGGGTTGAAGTGTGTGTCTAACAATGTTGCCAGCAAGCGCGAGCGTAGCGCAGTCATTTTGTGCGTCCGTACGAGACGGCGATTTTCCCCCCGGTATTTGCCGAAATTTCACGGCTGCGCATTTCGGCACTGTCACTTTGGTTTGGAGGGTGACGTTTGGTTGGCTTCCTGCTGCGATGCTCCCTGGGCCCGGGATTTTCCGTTTCTTTTACCCAATATCGTGCCGTTGTTTCTCCGGACCGTTTGGGTGAACATTTTTCACGCCTGTAGTGGTATTTCTAGTCGCCACGCTCACTCACACCACCGTCGGGGATGCACACAAAGGCTCCACCCTCGTTGCCATGGGCGATACACAAACATCGCGTAAAAGGATACACTAACACGACACTGCTTCGGTGGGACACTGTTCCGTACCAATACTAGCATCCGTTTTCGACCTTTCGTTATCTCTCGGTGTGCGGTGCGCTTCAGCACCGTGACATCCTTTACGCGAGTTTTGTAATGGCGCTAGGCTGTGGTACGGGAATGGTTAGGAAAACGACTCCGACCGCCATGGCCGTCCGGACGCGACAAGGACGCAACAACGATGCGCACGGGGTATGCTAATGTCGGACGCTTTTCCACACGTTACGCATCGAGTTCGGCCTATCATGCCGCGTCGCTTGCTGGAGGTGGAAGTGTCGCTGATAATACCAAAGCATCCATTATTCTTTCACCACACCGTCCGTCAGGAAGCGTATGGTAGCGAATGCTGTCCAAAACGGGTTTAATGATTCCGGAGAGCCGCCAGAGCCACTGCCTACTCGCCTCGCCTCGCCGTTTGCGCCTTCCGGGCTCGGGATTTAGAATGACTCGGTGCCACTGCCACCTCCAAAATCTATCAACGGAGCCTCTGGGGCGAAGTGGAAGCATCGATAATGGTAGCAGGCGTGGAGTTTTGGGGCGCGTGTTAAGTGTAGCATTTGCGTTGAAATGCATTATCATACGGATGCTGAAGGTTTGGGTAGAGGATGCTGATTGATAATCGAGATGCGTGTGTATTTCCAATAACCACGAGGACATCCAGAATCATTAAGGCTGGCCGGTATCACAAATTTCAATTTAGTTTGTGTATTAAATACTTCGATGTTATTAAAGAACGAATTCTTTATCTAACATATATTTCTTCATAGTCCGTGCCGAGCAATGTCTTTCACGACAATGTTGGAATATAATTTTTTCCACAAAAGCCAAAAGTGTCATACAACCTTTTCTTACACCACAAAGTACGTCCCCTTGCATTAAAGATGCAAAGCCCTGGCGTACTAGCCAGGATTAAAGTTCTCTATTCCGGGCGTCATAAAACATGCACAAGCTTTCCGTTCGTCAATCAGAATTAAAGAATGCTATTCGGTCCCACCGATGCTTGCCCGCGTCGTAAAGCAGGAAAGGCGGTAGCTCCCCCGCCAACCCCCCCACCCTTGGCCTTTTTACCCGACGAAAGCTAAAAAAGCATCAACATCAGCAAGTTCGGCTTGCCTCCCGGTTTAGAGTCCCCGTAACGGACGTGTAACCTCGGGCACGAAAAGGTGGGGCAGATCCTCCACGGGTACGGCATTAACTATTTGCTCAGGAAATGGAACCATGTTGACATTTTACAGCGTTTGGGGGAGAATGGCATGGCAGAAAACATCTACCACGCCGGTGATCCGGTGGTCTTCAGGCTGCCTTCGGTGCCTTACCGACTGCTCACAGCCGTTTTTGTCACACCGGGAGCCTGCATTCAGGGGTAGTATTGTCAATTGCCATAGTAACCGGAATACCGTGGAGCGCTGAAACGAACGATCCAAGTAAGCCGGCAGGATAATGTGTTCTGTTTGCGCACGTTTCACGTTTATGAAAAGTTTCACTGGGCGGAGGGGTGGGGGTGGGGGAGATTGCGGGTGAGTTGGGAGAAAGAGGTTCTCAATCATTTTTGCTCCCAGCGCTTTGGCGCATGGTTTGTGCGATGGGGTGGGCGGTGGGAAGGATAAATGTCGTACGGTTGGAGAGAGCCTCGGTTTGTTAGTGTGCATTTTATTCTTCCAACACCCTTCATTCCACCGTTCTCCCAGCTGGTGAGATTACTATTTGCACACCGGAAGCACTACATAACTCATGTCGGTGTTGGTTTTCTTAGTTCCCCGGTAGGGGTACTTTTTGGTTCGTTGAATTTGTGCACAGGTTTTAAGCCAAATCCGATGGGTTCTCTGGGTGCGGTAAGAACATCATCGTTTTCAGACAATTTCGTAGAAGCCGTGACGTTTATGGTAAGCTTCGTTTTTTGAATTTTCCAAAAACCGAAACGTTTGTACGTTTCGAATTCCTCTGAGTAGTCCGAGCTGGAGATGATAAATGAACGGATGATGTTGAAGTTTTTCCTTTCGCCGCCATCCGGCAAGGCTTCCGTGGGAGTGGTGAAAAGTTTGATTTTCCCCTCCTGTGGCGGTGGAGGCGAAAACAAATGAGAATCCATTTAGTCACCGAGTCAGCTCGTTCAGCTTCGTCAGTCGGTCATGCGAAGACGAATGTGGTCTTCGAGATAGGAGCAAGTTTTGTGTACCCTATTTTGTGATGGTTTTATTATTTATTGTACACTCTCCGGGTTGCTGGAAAGATTCCAGAGCTCACTTGACTCCTTTTTTTTCGTTCGGATAGAAGTTATTGTCTAGCGTTGCTATGGCAATGACATCTATCGCTGTCACGAGTTCCCTAGATTCGGTACGCTCGTCACGAAATGGCGTTACCCATCACTAATATCACGAACAAAAGCACAAAATGCCGCTTAGAAAGTGAAAGGAGAAGGCAGGTGGTTTATTTATTATTTATTTTCATAAAAAAATATATCTCAATGTCACTTCCAAACAGAATATGGGTCTTCTGTGAACCAAGCAGTAAGTTATATCTAGGATGTAAAAAAAAAGGTCTTAATTCTACGGGCACAGTACGTTTCTACTGTCCCTTTTCGTTCGAAATCACGATCCCGTTGAAGCTCTCAGCAATCTTTCCGATCTCGGAACTCTTCTCAAACAGCTTAGGCTCGACGGGCGAACGTTCTTGGCTTGGGGCATCGAGCTGCTTCAGCTCGTTCCGATTGTGATCCAAGCCGAGCAGAAGATCGGCCTGCGTTCGTACCTCCTCCCAAGCGTACTCGATGTCGTGCATCTGCGGGTCGATGCCGCAGATCATGAAGCGTATGATAAACTTGCCCTGATACGTGGCCGGAATCATGAAGATTTTCTTGCGCTTCGTAATGTTCTCCAGCAGCTGCTTCGATCGGGCATCGTCCCCCTTCAGCCGGAAGCAGACCAGCGCCAGCGTGGAGCAGAGCACCTCGAACCGTTCGTCCGTGCGGACGTACTGCTCGAACCGGTTCGCCAGCCGTATGTGGAACCGGATCAGGTTGCGAATCTTCTCCGCACCCATCGTGCGCAGCGTGATCCACACCTTCAGCGAGCGGAACCGACGACCCAGCTGGATCTGCCAGTGGCGATAGTCCGGTGCCTTGCTATTGCCCTGGAACTGATGCTGCAGGTAGATCCGATCGACGCTGAACGACTTCGTGACCGTCCCGGCGTCCTTAAACCACATCGCGCAGCAGTCGAAGTTCACAAACATCCACTTGTGCAGATTGAAGTTCAGTGAGTCCGCCCGCTCGGCACCCTTCATGATGTGCGTGTATTCCGGCAGACAGAGGGCAGCACCGGCGTAGGCCGCATCGATATGCAGCCAGATGTTGTGCTCGTTGCAGTACGGCCCGATCTCGGCCAGATTATCGTACGCACAGGTACCCGTCGTCCCAAGCGTTGCCACGCAAATGACCGGAAACAGGCCCTTCGCGACATCTTCCTCCACCGCCCGGATGAAGGTGGATCCACGCAGGATGCCCGTCTCATCCGCTGGTAGAAGGCGCATCTTGATCGCACCCAAAATTCCCGCCTTCTCCACGGCACTGTTGCTCTGGTCACTCGTGTACGCCACCAACCGGCCGCGGATCTCCGCCTCCGACAGCTCCGGGTGCTGTTCGCGCAACCGACGGACCGCTTGCTCCCGTGCGGCCAGCACCGCCACCAGAATCGACTCGCTG
This sequence comes from Anopheles punctulatus, assembly GCA_000956255.1. Classification (NCBI taxonomy): domain Eukaryota; kingdom Metazoa; phylum Arthropoda; class Insecta; order Diptera; family Culicidae; genus Anopheles; species Anopheles punctulatus. The sequence goes on along the minus strand of JXXA01013027.1, from coordinate 1,702 downwards.
GCCGAACCTTGGATGATGCCACCACCATTACCTTCGTCGCAGTTCAGGAACGTTCTGGGAAGATTCAGCAGCTGGCCCAGCCAGTTCATCATGATGACTTCCAGCTCGGTGCACACTGGACTGCAAATCTGTTCGAGGTTCCAAACAATGCTGCTCAATGATTGCGATGCAAAAAAACGGACATTAAGCTGTCGACGTACTCACCCAACTGAATCCTACCACTCCCAGCCCCGCGGCAAGCGTCTCACCCACGATCGACGAGTACGACGTTTGCGAGGGATAGAAGGCGTGAAAGTGCGGTGACTGCCAGTGCGTCAGCCCGGGCAGAATGCAGCGCTTGAAGTCTTCCATGATCGTTTTCCAATCCTCGGGCTCGTTCTGTAGCTCGCCCGGCAGCATATCGTGCAAGTAGCCGGGCTCCACCGACGGCAGGACATCTCTGTTTAATGCAAAGCGCACATATTATTTACATTCCGGCACTGTGGCACGCCGAAGCCGAACAAACACGCACCTATCTCTAATGTTCTCCAGGTAGTCGGCGACAAAATCAATAGCGGCACGTCCAAACTCGCGAAACTCGTTAATGTCCATGTTTGCCATCGTTATGGCCGTTGCTCCGGGAGCTCGCTTCACACTAGAATGCACACCACGTCTCAAGAATCCACTTTCACGTCACGGGAGAACCACACACATACACACACACACAAGCACACTAGATCTTTGGGACACAAGCTCCGGAGCTTTCTACTCGCATCACACGCCTCAACTTCACTTCCTATCCTGTTCGGTCTGCACTGGATCGTACCGCACTGGAAACTGAGGATCATCAGGAAGCGACCAGCCTTATTTATGCCAATCCCCTTCCACCGGGCGGCATCCCAGCGGCTGGTGGCAAAAGTTGGCTGTCCAACAACTGCTGGTTCCCTCCGGTACCAGCGCGTAACACCCAACGCAGGTCAGCCAAACAGCGCAAACAACAATAAGGAAAACATCAACATGCGCACCATCGGCAAGTCGCTGAGTCAAGTGGACAGCATCGCGGACGCGGTTTTGTGACACCGGAAAACACCGGCAAAGCGCGCTGGTGGAAGAAAGTTGATGCCCGCGGGCTCCCCGCGCCGCCCCATCGAACTGCATTCTGAAGAGCATCCTCACTCAAGCACGTCGAGTTTGTCTTTCCCGCCACCCCGGTCGGGCCAGACCAGACGCACGGATTGACCGGTCATCTACCCGTCTGGGTCTCTCCTCTTCCTATCTCTCTCTCTCTCTCTCTCTCTCTCTCTCTCTCTCTCTCTCTCTCTCTCTCTCTCCCTCTCCCTCTCGGTATCTCTCCTGTATTCACGATGATTTTGTTTTCGACAGGTTATGAAATAAATGCTTGAATAAATCGTGTGAATGAGTAGGGCGCTGCAGCGAAAAAAAAAACATCGCTGCGCACATAAAATTCGGCGCTCATTAAAATGTTCCGTTCGCGGCTCGAGTGGAGCCGTCGCTGCCGGTCCACCGGCCGAGAATTGCCGGAAAACTTTCTATCCTCGACGGGGGCACCAGCTGGAGTTTCGGGTCGCGAAGTCGCACGGACCCGGTGGTGTAAAACGCGAGACATTATGTGGTTTTTGTATGCTAATTGATTGATCTCCATCACCGTCGTTTATTAAACGGTTACAGGGCAGGGATCCCCCTGACATACGCACACACACAC
>JXXA01013021.1:0-35645 GCA_000956255.1 Anopheles punctulatus | reverse complement strand
GTGTTAGTTACTAGTAGTCCTCTAATTCGGAACTATACATCTAATAAGTATTAAGCTCCAACATTTCACACATTGTCAAATCGCTTAGTTTGATCAATTAATTGTTCCAATATAGTTCCCCGCCTACATACTCACACGGCAAGGTTCTCTCCGTTTCCGCTTTCAGCCTTATCATTGCATATTGCTCCCCTTACCGGTCGAACAGCCGGCGTCATTGGATGTTACACACGGCCGATGAGCCTGCTCCGGAATTGTCCAACCGTCGCTTCATCCCTTCCAGATAAACTTCCCGATTGAACAGTCCCGCCGCCAGTGGTACACTGCGTAAGGATGCAAGCAAAACGACGTGTGAATATTCATGCCACACAAGCACACCAGATTCAGCGGACTTACGTATCTATACCGGGGCGTATGATGTTCCGAAACAGCGCCCACACGGGTTTGTGATCGGAGGACGTTATGCTCTGGACAGAATCGTACGCCAAACACGTGACCGGTGATGGCGGATGTGATATTTTACCTCCGGTTGGTAGGTTCGAGCCTCGCCGATGGACCGTCGTTACCGGAAGTGGTTTGAATTTGTACAGGATCCGATCGGTGTACGCCGGTGCCCTTTGCTTGCTGGACGAATCGAAACGCTGCGTGCCGGGATCATACTGCAATATTATAAAGGACATACAAAATTATTATTTTTTTTAAATTGAAAATTTATAATGTAAAAGAACCTCGTCATTTTTCTATCTTAGCATGGTTCGTCTCATTCTTTTGATATTTACTATTATTATTAACCCTGATTTCTACTATGCTTACACACTGGAATAAATTCAATGATGACTAGATGCCGTATATATTAACGTGAAAATTGACTTCTTTGTAAAAGCCACCACAGTCTCTGTGGTATTGTGCGCACACTCACCTTATACGTCGGAGGGAAGGTAATTTTGGCCTCCCGGAAACCACGAAATGCGGCCCCGTCCGCCAGCACCGACGACAACTGATCCGTGTGCATAAACCCGTGCGGTAGGTGCGCCGGAAGCGGAAACTGCGTCGTCTCGATCCACTGCATCAGCTTATCGCGCGGTTCACTCAGCCGGAAGTTCAGATCACCGCACCAGTAGACGCTGTCGAAGTTTTGCGTCACGTCCTTGTTCCGATGCTTCACCGTGAGATTGCGCGGCAAATCAAGTGCGTGTATAATTTTCTTCACATCCGACACGCGTTCCTTCACCTTTTGCTGGTGAGCCGTCAGGTGTGACGTCACGAATAGGAACGATGTGCCAAACAGACAGAACGAGATCGCCACCGCACCCTTCGTCCGGAAAGCCGTACCAGGGCGCACGGACAGACAGGCGTCTTCCGGTTCCGAGCAGAACCAGATCAAATCGCGCCGTATAAAGGCGGCCAGGTGTAGCGTGCCGAGGCTGGTGGAGTGTAGCAGGATATGCGAGGGACCCAGCGTTTCCTGTAGCGTAACCTCCCACTCGAACCGTTCCGAGCACGATTCCTGAGTACCGAACACGATAATGTCCGGGACGTGTTCGAGCGCAGTCGGTAGTACGAAATCGTTCATCTGGCGTGGCGGACTCTGCCCGTTCATGTTCCACGTCCCGACGAAGATGGTAACTTCACGCGTGGGCAATATTTTATCGAGCTCTGACGCACCCAGCAGGGACGTCGAACCGAGCCGACCGTGCAGAAAGTTACGCTGCCGTGCCTTTTCCGCCGGGATTAGGTTTAGCACGTGGGCAGCCATGAGGGCCTGGCGGGCAAGCGAATCGGCTGACCCGGGTGGGGCCGGTTTCACCCCACCGCCCGCAAGTGAATCGGCCAGTGGATCCGTGGTCGTTACCATATCGAACGACATGGATTTTCGTGACTCGTGCTGATCGAGCGAAACGCACCCACCGGGAAGTAATAGATCGTCCTCCTTTTCGGCAATGTTCGGCGAGCTGTAGTGCTGTTCCATCTTTTCGTACCCGTCCATATTGCACCGATGCAGCGGGGGCAGAAAGCGCTCCTTAAACCGTGATTTGCTCGACATGATAGCACGCTGCGTGTGGTTTTGGTACTCACGAAACACGATCGGTTTCGTGACGACGCGATTGTTCACGAGCGAGACGGTCGCCTTCGGGCTGCGCCCATTCACGTCGTCATCCTCTTGCGGTGTTTCCGCCCGTGGACCCACCTCCAACGGTCGCCGGTGACGCAGTGGGCTCGTTTTCTCGATCGGATAGCTGATACTCGATTTGGCCGATAGCTCCAGCTTCAGCTGCTGCCTGCGTTGTTGCATCTCGAGATCGTAGGAATCACTGCCCGCACTAGAACTGCCCGTCGCCGGATGCGAGTACCGATTCCGTGGTGGTGACTTCACGATTGCTTCGTCGATCGAACAGCAGAGATTGAACTGACCACCACCACTACCACTGCCGGTATTGGTGGCGGTGCTGCCGCCGACGTAACTACTTAACCGATTGCCAAGGGTGGTTCGGGCCGAGGAATTGTCTCGCTTGCGTATAGCGGTGGGTATTTTCGTTGCCGTCGACGAACCTTCCGGCCCGGTCGAGGACGACGAGGAGGTGTTTGTGGTGGCGGTGGTCGTCGTCGATGACGTCGAGAGCAGTTGGTATGAGTTGGTGTCGCTCGGGTTTGACGAATCCTGACGCTGGCTGGCGCTACTGGTGGAGGTGGTTGTTGCCGTCATGTTGCCACCGTTGCTGGTCCCACCACCCTTCGGGCCCGGTGCATTGTGATTGCCCAGCAAGCTGAAACTAGACCCACCACCACCGCTGTCGGCCGTTTGCTGTTCGTCTTCGCTCTCAGAGTAACGCTGCGGCTCGACACGTGACGATCGTTTCGACAGTAAACCCAAAAACGGTCGTTTGCCCTTTCCGGACGCGTTCGTGTTGGTGGTTGGCGGCGTTGCGCTTACCACGCTACTCGCGGTGGGTGGTTTCGCGGCACCACTTGCTACGAGCGCAGTTTGTTTATCCATCGTTGCGGCAAGTTCCCAGTGGCTCACGGTGTCTGTTTTCACGATCTTTTCTCCCCTAAACTGGACAACAACAATTCGGCGTTTCGGTTGTTCGTATCACTGCACTCACGGCCGTTATATAAGACGGTAAACATCCCTTCCGGATGGTGGATGCTGACGGTGAGGCTGCAGCAGCGAATGGTTCCCGCTGCAGCTGGTAACTAACTACGAACTGACGCTCATGGCCACCACAACAACGACGACGGTGGTGTGGACGGTCACGGTAACACCGATGCTCCTCTCCGTGCATTGTTGTTTATTTTTAGCCTCCGAACGGGTGGTCTGCCCGCATGCTGTGCCCTTGATTGTATTATGATGATGATGATGACGATGATGATACGTCTCTATTGGCCGACTTTCGTGATTCGTTTCTGTCGTGTTTTACAGACATCGTGTACAGGTGACGCCAGGCGATGCTCCCGGTGCATCCATCCTGAAAGTGTGCACACTTTCGCTCATTTACATCATTGCTAAATGAGGCAGAAGCCCCCTTGAAGAGCGGTAGGATGACTGACGCACGGCGAGGGTGGTGTGGTATGGATGATGACGAAGATCACGACGGCGGCTCGAGAAGTAAGCCTTTGAAGCCTTTTCACGGTAAACACGATGTGGGGGTTCTGTAGGCTATGGTACAGCACGCAAAATCAACGTTATCAGAATGTTAGGAAAAGATAGTTTAACAAATTTGCAACTGAAACCGAATCCATTCCTTTCCGCAATTGCGCACAGTACACTGTGTGAACTTTTTTGGAGCTGCCGGGAAGAAAGGAAGGATAACTAGCACACCTGCGCGCAACCCGGTTATTATCAAGCATGCGGGCAGGTGATTGCCTTTTTCCAGAATTATTTGTTTACTTTCCGCTGTCAGTGAGTGATAAATTGACAGCGGCGAAGGCTATGGAAAAGGTGAGCAAAGAATAAGTGTATTTTAATGAAAATATTATGCTTCGAACAACGAAATTGATTGCAACACGTTTAGTATGGTTTTGAAATATTTTGTGGTACAAAACTATCCCGAAAATGATCAAAAGTAGACAAACATATCGGTTGGTTTATTTAGAGAGAGAGAGATAGCATGATATCACTGACAGCTGTCAGCTGCTTGATGGAAAGAAAACAATCAAATCGACACAAAAAAGGTATGATGGAGTGAGATGTTGGTGTACGAGTTTGTCACAGAGAAATTAGCTAGTGAAAATAGTTTGTAGTTCACGCACAGGAACTTCCCTCTGCGTCTGAGGGAAAATCAATCTCGTTTTGTAGCGGCAGATAAAGTACAACGAGTCCGTGTAACGATGGACATCAGTAGGAGCAACGCTTTCTTTGATAAGGTATGAATGTGGTCTCGTTCGATGGTCTTTATGACCTCCAGCGATTTGTTAACGTTGTGCTTGACATGGTTTACAAACTTTATTCTCGTTATCCTGTTCTGGTCGCAGTTGAAGCAAAATGTTACGGATTCGTTCGATCGCTTACGGAAGGCAGTTGATATGCGCGAAAAGCTGCTACTCAGACAGCTGACGGTGGTGGTGCAGCAGGCGCACCATATCACGTTTGAGTACGACAGGATCAGATTTCTGGGTGATGGAGAGGACGAACTTGTTGGACGCATTCGCACTTACGGTCGGTATAACATCGACAACTTTAACATCATCCTACAGAAGGAGCCATACGAGAACGAGGATTATATTCTACCCTCGAACGACCACGATCTGATGCATAAGAGCTGCCGCCAGGGTGCGGAAGACGAACGAAATCCGGAAAGCGAGGAGATTGTGGTGGAGTTCTTCAACAATCGTAGCATCATAAAGGATAGTGCAGAAATGGTGCGAGAATCGATCATCAATCTAACGCTGAACGAGAGCCGTGAGCTGATTGATCGAACGATTGGCGGTGTTGGTGGCGAAAGCAAACCGTACGGACTAGATGAAACAGTTCCCACCAAGGAAGCGAAGGAGGAGGGCGAGTTGTTGCGTGCTTGTAAAATCGATCCAACAACACACCGACTCCACCGGGGTCGTAGTTCGGTGTCCGATTTGCCGCTCGATTCGCTTTCCTTTCAAGGTGAACCGCAGCTGCAGCAAGAAGATGGAGGTAACAACAACGTTGGCTGTGTTGCCAATAGCAACCCGAAGCCCGTTCGTAGCGTGATGTCGCGTGATGGTGAGAAAATGATTTCACTTTCGATGCCATCGCACCGTATGATACCGAAAGCTTCCCAAACGGATGGAATAATAACTGCCAGCACCGATTCAGAAGGTAATGTAAGGGATTCGTCGTCGGCCACATGCAAGGTGGCGAAAGATAAACGTGTGAAAACGGCCAATCATCTCACCATGAACAGCAGCTGTGGTAGTACGATCAATTTAAAGAATGTTACAAATTTAACAATTAATGCATGCCCGGAACGAGCAGCACCGATCAAGGAACGGGAACATTCGGTACCAGAAACCAATGCTGCAGGCAACTGTCCATCGGAGGAAGGCAGCCCGGAGTGTGGTTTCTACAAGCGTCTGATCACGGAGAATAAAATTCTACGGAATCATATACTGAAGTCGAAACTGGTTGGATCGGACAAATCGCCCCAACCGGCGCTCAGTTCATCCATATCGGACCATTCCCTATCATCGGCTACCGCGGACGGAACGACTACGAACTCGTCAAATCAAGCGTCAAACAATTCGGATGCATTATCTAGCAGCACTTCGTCTAGTGCTGCGATTCTAGAGCCGGAAACCAAACTGAACCTTCCTCTATCCGAGCAGGAATTACAGCAGATGCTGGAGATGCCTTCGTCCATGTACGAGAAGAGTCTTTCGTTCGTGTTAGGAGAACTGTACGGGCTGTCGAACGGTGCGCCCGACGGTGGTGACGGTATGGCCACTCTATCGACCACCGTCCCGGGCACGAAAACGAAAGAGCACACCATGCAAATTCAGCAATGGCTGAAACAAATTATTTCCGAAGCGGAAACGGAACCCTTTCAAAATGCTGAAATGCTAGAGTTTAGCAAAATTCACGATTAATAGCACGTCGTGAAGTCAACCCGTGACGGTGAATGTTCCATGAACAAGTAACGTTTTTAAACAGTCTGTGCGATTACAATTCCTGGTTATGATCTGTGATTATTTAGGTTTGATATTATTTGAACTCGCCTATCAGCGAAACCGATAAAGTAAACTGCCCTCGCGCCATGGCTTTCGAATTCGCTTTCAAATGATACGAAGATTTCTACACCTTTTTCAGCGTTTTTTATGGTTTGCACATGTTTTCTTTGCATTTATTTCTTTTTTTTTTGCTTAGATTTACTTTATATAATATGATAATGCATACATCTTTACGAATTGCTCTGTTTAAGGAATCTACATCATATTTCTTCTCTTTTTCCTCTTGCTATAAACATTCCATCGACACTTGCACAAACATAAGTATATTGCCCACTTCTTGGCAGGGAAACCCTTGCGGTTGTGTGCCATTATGGACGTCGAAAAAGGTACTTAGGTGTAATTTGGTACTTTAAAAACGACTGTTTTCTGATTCAATCTGTGAGTCGTGCTTTTGGTACTTATAGCGAAATATTAACGTTTAGATTAACGATTGCAGCAAGGCCGTAAAGAACATGAGCATTGCGCCAACACTGGGTACTTATCAGTACAGGACAGCAAACACTGAAAGCGCAGTGTATTATTCAATTTCGGATGTGATGCAGCTTGCGACTTAAACAGATTTGCATAATACTCGCCGGTTTCTTTACATAATGCAAACAAGCGTTTGAAACAAGTTATTATAGATGGCTGCAATTTTACTCATTTAATCTTAATCCGGTTCCTGCTCAAACAAAGGCTAAATGTTTTACGAAGTGGATAACCTCCATAAATAATAAATGTAGCACTGAATGGTGAGTGCGTAATCTTGCAACAAATACAACTAATAATTACCCAGCGATGTAAACATAAAAATGTGGAAGTCGAGTGTGTCCTTTCGATTATTGTAACAGTAATGTGTAGGAATGGTCAGTTCCATTTTGAAGACATTTTGAATAATAAATATTTCTTACGCTGAATCATCATCGGCTTAAACATATGTGGAAAATATTGCTTTAAATAAGTGTTTATTAAAGTCGTGTGGTGTCCAATAAATGTAGTTAATTGTTCATACATTTATTGTTTGTTAGTAACATAAAATATAATATCGCAACGATGTGTACCAAGTTAACGGCCACTTGAAAAAGGCCATATCGAAGCGCGCGTTAATAATCGAGCTACTCACCAAAACGTGCTTAGGCTATGCTCTGATAGCGTAACTGGTCATATTGTTGGGCTTCTTCCAGTCCTTGTTTTTTCAGTTTTCGGATAACCTTGAATTAAAGATTATTTTTATAAATCCACTATAAACAATTTGAATTTGGTCTCGAATAATAACCACCATTAAAATACCATCCATAGCTGAAATTATATTGCCATAATAACTACTCAATTTGTCCTACTTTAATCGACTATTCCATAGTGCCAGTTGGTCCAGAACTGTGAAAGCTGGACAACCTGCTTGAATTTAATTTTGAATTTTGACAGTTGTTTGTTTTATTTTATGCCTCAAAGCATAACCATTCGTGCAAAGTGCGTGCGTGCGTGCGTTTTTTTCTGTTGAGGTTAAGTGAAAAAGAAAAGTGAATACCGCACGATCCGCGAAATCGGTTTTAGCGCCCCTTACCTACCTACTGCAGCACGCCACCACGCTACCGTGATCACCATGTCCGCCAACACGATTTTGCTGGATTTTTCGCTCGACCCCGCCCGGATTATCGACGAGATTTCACGCAAGGACATCGTGCGAGTGTGCAAGGAAGGCCTTGAGAAGTATCTGGCTGGGTTGAAGATATCCTACGACATGCTGACGGCCGACGGGTATCTGTGCCTTCTGAACGAAACCGGCACCGGGACCATCGTCACGATACGCTTCTTCGAGCAGGGTCTGATAACTATCAACGTCGAGTACTACCGGAAGGATGGCGATGAACCGAAGATATCCTTTGATGTATGCAATTGTGTTATGGTTTGTTATCTTCACGGTGAAAAAGTTCCCTGGGGCTCCCTTGTTTCTAAGCGTTTGTAGCCTGTGTTACGAAACTGGTCGACAATTTGTCGTTTTCGGGACATCTCAAGAAAGGTTCTTGTTTCGATTTACTTGAGAAGCAGTGTCTGTTTTATGCAGTTGCCCGGGTTTTCGTTTCTTTTTCGTTGTCATTTAGGTTCGTTTTAACATCTATTTATTACTGCAGGGGCTACAAATGCCTGCCTATGTGTGTGTACGTGTTTGCCCTGGTAGCCCCGGTTAATAGTGCGTTAGAGTGAGAACACATATTTTGTTTGTTTGGCGGCGTTTCGCAATTTTCGCCAATGCTCAACCGCTTTTTCGGCGACGAAAAATCGATACAGCGCCAGGATGCGAGGGTTCAAATACACACACACACACATACACAGCATATGCTCGTTTGTTTAGTAGGCACGTACACACTCACACAACGGCAAGGTCATACCACATGGCAAGGGATCAAAACGCCGGTTGTTTGGTGAAGGAAAGGAAACCGCGCCGTTTTGACAGACGTTCTCGCATGTGCTCAATATGATCGTACAGTGATGAATGCGATAATAGGTGCGAAACAACTTCATTTATTTGTGGATTTGTGTCTCTTTACCAGAAACAGTAGTTTAAAATTTTTGTGTGATCTAGTTTAATATCCTCAGTAAAGAAAACATAAAACGTTTCATTCAAGCAAAATGTAAGTAAATTGTATCCCCAGCACGTCACCATTTATCTGGAACGCCGAATGTGCTAATAACATTTTCGCATCTTAGTACTTCAGTGCAATTTGAGCAATGGCATGAACAAATTCCAACTGCCAGTGATCTACTCTATTGGTTCTTTTGCTATCCTACGAGAATTTACGATACATGTGTATTCGCTAAATGCCAGGCTACTATTTGCTCGTCCGTTTGGCACGCAAATATGATTATTGCTACATTGCCATGGTGAGCTGTTTTTTATAACATTTATGCGTAGTAGGACCTGTTCCGGTAGGTGGAACGACGAGGGTAAGGCATAAAGGTTGAATATGCCGGTTATTTGGCAGTTCATCAAAAACGTAAAAATACATGCAGTTCAAAATATTAAGTAATTTTTGCATTTAGCCGGTTGTTCTACCTAAAAATCGGAAATTAGAATTTGGTTAACAATAGTGTTTGGAATTACCTTCCCACAGAATCACGTCCGGTGATACGTATAACAGATCCACGTCCAAAAACTATTCAAAACTGTTTTACAAATTATTATGCAAGGGAAAACTGGACTAAATTTATTATAGTAAAAAGAGTACGCTAAATGCAAACTACTAACATATTAGCGAAGCTTATTTCTGACGCGGCAGTGATGCATAGAACATCATTAGAATTAGAATTCTATTGTTATCAGTTTTATAGTTTCACTCACTGTTTTCTGCACATGCACAAAAGTAAAGAAGAAAAATCACTACGACTGGTTTCGCTCGTAAAAAAACGGTCGATTTGTCTATTCGTAGAACATGAAAATGCTAGAAAACGGTTTGCGCATCCGGTTGGAGGCAATGCGCTCCAAGCACCTTCCACCGATAAAACGGGGCCGTAACGTTGACGTATACTTAACAAGCTCAGGTTAGCCATAGCTTGCTTTGCATTTATTTTACTTATTTCTTACTGAATCACCCGTTGAACGCGACACAATCTGTTTCGTTTTCCGGTTCGTTTTTTTTTGTCCTTTTTTCGTGTTATTACTACTAGCCTTCTACTATTGTTGCAAGAAAGTTTCTTTACATCTACCACCGCCCACCTCCTGTTTGTGATGTTTCCTTTGTGTTATTCGACTTTTATGGGTTGAGTTGTTTGATTCGGTTTATCTCCTTAGAAATTACGTTTGTCCTGGCTTTTTTCAGACCTCACATTCACTGTCTCTCTCTCTCTCTCGCTCTCTTTCTTCTACTTTCCAATGGAACTTTGATACTTCGTTCCGTCGTGTTTGTACCTCTCCCCTTTTCCTTTGTCTCCAAACGAAGCTTTCAGCTTAAGTTTTTAATTTATTTGGTAGAAATAGAAACTGCAAATAGTCCGTTTCATGACCTTTTCATTCTACCCCACTTACCGGAACCCCGTTTGGAGCACCAAGAATGGTTTTTATTCAACGGCATAGCGCAGGTCGTCTCATTTCATACAATAGTTATGTTTATTATGATGATTATTCTATTTTTATATTTATATTTGTGGAATTTATCATTTTACTTACAAACCGGTCAATTATTTTTTTACGACCTTCTTTTTATATCCGACAATTGTTTCTTATCTGATGAATTTATTCCCGATTTAAACACTATTTCCCCAATTTTACCAACGTTTTGCATCAAAAAGATCGCCTTCAGAACGGTTGCTTGTGACAATGCTAAAAGGTGTAACAAGACTTCCACTAACGATGTGTTCTAGCCGTGTGCTAATTGAAAGTGTTTTCTGCCCCAAATGTTGCCTACTTTTAGTTGAATTTTCCCCAGGATGAACAGGTTCTTCCCAAGAAACGTTATTCAATTGTTTAACCGCCTAAGTATGTTCTTAATTTTGTTCCTTTCCTTCTCGTTTCTTTTCCATTTCCGTTTGGCTTTCGGAATCGATTCAAAACAATTCGACCGCAAATCGTCTTAACCATCACCATCCCATCATCCACCACCACGTACCAATCACCATCGCCATCGCTCATCACCATTCCGCCAACACCAAAAATTCTCCATTGAAGCAAGTACGAGAGCTCGAGAACAATTTGGTGCAAAAACTAAAATTCAACCATGGCCAATCGCTACCACCGCTCCAACGGGGTCCCTTAACCCGTTATTTCCCGACCGCAGGTAAGACATGCGATCATCGAAGTGAAACCGAAAACGAATCATTTACCTAAGCTCGAGCTTTACTATTCCTTTCCGCTTAACGACGTGCCGCCGTGTTGTCTGCTAGTGGTGGACACGTTCTTTGCTTTAATTATTTTTACTTGCCTTCATCAATACAAATTATTCAAATTACCAGTACAATGAGTTTTGAGGCACATCTTTACGTGATTTGCACATTGATAGTACTACATGTTTAATATGTTGTCGTTCCAGTTAGTGTTAAAATTTCTTATCAAATATCACTTCTTTGCTGTTCGCTTGTGCATGTGTGATATGTACCGCATGCGCTTAATGTATATAATATTTGGCTTAGTCGTGTTTCTTTATTGTGTTCATCCATATTTTTCTAACAGGTTTGTAGAGATTGTTCAGTTACATTTGATGTTTAAATTTAATATAAAGTTACATTTGATGTCATTTGTAACGTAATATAACCGAGGCTTGCGAGATACGATCACTAAAAGTTTTGAAAGTGAGCATAATTCTTATTCAAACCATGTTTTGTAGGGATTGGAACTGAAACAATCAAACATGCAATGAAACATTCACATACAGTAATGCAACATTTACACTCTATCCAGGCCAATTGAATTTAGTTGATCCATAAACCATTGAACTAACATATTCAAAATTTAAAATATACCCATTAAAATTTATATACAGTTGAAAATAATAACAAAAATTTTAGTCACATTAATTCTTTGTTCCTGATCGCGTCGAGCGCGTCAAAATTTGAAGACCATTAAATAATGAAAATAAATAATGGCGTGTAATATGAAGGAGTTGGATTTTCGAGTGAAAGCTTTCGATCAGATATGACTCAAGGTTTAAAACACATTACACATTTTTGGAATTAGCTCATTTCATTTTTACTATAGGCAGTGCATGGATACGATTTGGATTGGATTTTTCAGTATTAGAAACGTATCTTAAGAGTCTTGCTTACAAGTAAAATGCTTTGAATCACTTGCCTCAATGCAACTAAAAGTTATTTCTCTGTGTGAAGCACATTGTTAAGCCTTTCCGCGATTGTTTTTTGCAGACGAGCGCGTCATCGAGTACGACATCGATCGGGTGCTGTTCGACAAGCGCTCCGAATTCCAGAAGATACAAATCGTACACTCTAGAAGTCTCGGCAATATGTTGGTGCTGGATGAACTGCAAAGTACGTATGCAATGGAGGGAACTGGTGTGTGGGCGCACCTTTGGTACTGATAAGAAATAGATAACTTAAGCAAAAGTTTGGGCATATGTAAAATGAACCGATGTAATAACAACCCCGTTTCACACATGCTGACAGATATTGCCGAAGCGGATCTTATCTACACCGAAACGCTGATGTGCCGGGGCGCGGAAGATTATGCCGGCAAGGAGATCTGCATTCTGGGCGGTGGTGATGGTGCCCTGCTGTACGAGCTGCTGAAGGAAAACCCGAAGCACGTCGTCATGCTCGAGATTGACGAAATCGTGATGCAGGCGTGCAATAAGTACATGAGCTCGATCTGCGGCGATGTGCTGGAGAAGCGCACGGACGATAACTATGAGATAATTGTGGGCGACTGCATGGTGCACCTGAAGCGGTACATTAAGGAAGGCCGCAAGTTCGACTACGTGTTTGGCGATCTGACTGACATACCGATCTCGGACACGCCGACCGGTGAGATTTGGGACTTTATTCGCATGATTTTGGAGCATTCGTTCCAGGTGCTGAAGCCGGCTGGAAAGTTTATGACCCATGTAAGTGATGTGATGTAGTAGGTTGGATGTAATTTGACTTCTTCTAACGCCACCGTTCGTTGTAGGGTAATGGCGTTAGCTGCCCGGAATCGCTGCGAATGTACGAGGACCAGCTGGCGAAGTTAACGCCAAAGGTAACCTTCACCAAGAGCTCGGCCTTTGTGCCGTCGTTCATGGAGGAGTGGGTGTTTTATCAGGTGCAGCGTGACGCCGCCGGCAACGCGAACGCCACCGACAGCGTTTGACTTTGTTCCGTGAACGACATCACCGCCACCGCCACGACCATCACTTTTGATCTAACCACGTTGCAATATTCACCGGCAGCGGCGGTGATTGCACGTGGCGTGTTGTTCCTTCCGCTAACGATGCTTTTGACATACACAGTTACGACTAGTAGCACCAGTAGAATCGAATCACGATAGCAGCACAATTATACGAGAAAAACGAGGCAGACTTTACTATACCTAGCAATACTAGAACTACTTATTTAAACAACTTAATTGAAATCTTAGAGCCTAGTGGTCAGAGATCGCGAGACGCTCGTCTCTCGAAACGGAACGGCAAAGCTTTACCAAAGTTTGCGCAGATGGAATGCGAGAGATGCTTACGCCAGAAGCTGAAGGCGGTGTGAAAATGTAACATTATCTTCCCCCATTCTTCCTGCATACGCTTTGCGACAGTGATAGCAAGTATGATAGATGGGACCGCGGTGCTGGTGCAGTGCAGCGTACAGTGTACTGCTGGGTACTAGAGAGGTGGAACTAGTTAATCTCAACTCACGCTTTCTTTACGACGAAGTGGCACCGCTCAACGTAGGTTAAAGGTTTCCTTTATCGTAATTTATAGTTGTCCTATTACGATACGTGACTGCATGTGGTTCCGTATACAGCGCTTATACGCCAATGCACGTATATGTATATTTTGGAGCTTGGAATTTTGTGTTCTGCGAACTTATACCACCCACGTAACTTTAACGTTCGGTGCGAAACGCAACCAAACGTGCGTACGTACCGTGTGCGTTAGTTTTAGTTTAGGATATGGCTTTTTTTTTGTTTTGTTTCTTTAATTAATTTTAAAGTTGACTTTGCCAGTTAAGTGTGTACTTACGGACGAGTTTGCTAGTTACACCTTCCATGTCCCACGAGATGGTTCGGGTGTGTACGCGCTCGAATCACGTTGGCCGTGACCGCTACTAAACGATGCGTGCGTGAAATTTGCAAAAAACAGCAGCAATACAATTAGAGAAGGAGTTTAGGGATGCGTCCGAACAAATTGCCATTTACTAAAGTATAGAAATCACTAGAAATCAATTGAGTGTGTTCTGTCTAAGTCACAATAAAAACAAATTTGTGGGCGGCTGGTGTGTTAGTGAAATTAGTGTCCTTTGTTTAGATTGTTTTACTATGGAAAGCGTTTGTGTCTTTGTGGTCCTGCTCACTAATAGTCTTTTTTCTGATGTTTTTTTTTATGTTGCCATCTGTTGATTTCAATAGGCTCAAAGCAATCAAAGCAAGCAAGCAACGAAGTTCTGTTTCATTTACAATTCTTTAATTATGTCCATCGATAGTTTCTTCGCCAGTGTGCACTCCCCCAATAAAACGGTTTGTTTTGGTTGTCAATTTCGTTGTTGTTGGATTGGCTTGCGGTCGCTTGGCGCATTTGGTAGTGAGTCATATATACATCTTTTTCGCGATGTTGCGCTCCCGGTATTTTGTCTTACGTTCTTTTATGCAATCCACCAATTTGATATATGCGTCCAGTACGTACGCGTGCCACAACAGTAAAGAGTTTGTGCTGGTGAGCTGCTGACGAAAGGGTTGCTAAGCAATGGAGCGTGCTCAGTTTGAATCGGAACGCTTCAAAGCATATCCCCTGCACCGTGCGGCAGCCAAAGGATCGCTAGAACAAGTGCGACAACTGCTACTGAACCGAGAAGTCAATCCGTACCAACCGACGCCAGACGGGTGGACGGCTCTGCATGCGGCGATTGCAAACAAAGCGGAAAGTGTGGTGGATTTGCTGCTCAAACGGTACGACGATGATTGGACTATCGCGCGGTACACGGTTCAGCATCAGTTCATGTGGAAAGCCGAACAGGTGGGATGGAAGAGAAGACCGATATTGTTGGCCTGTACCGAGGAAGAATGCTTGAAAGCAAGGCTGGTTGCGTCCAAATGTCCGGCGGGCATTCCGCTCAACGTACAGGTGTTTGTGTTACTACGCCATCCCTACGAAGGAAACGCACTCGTTGCATTGGACGTTGGCAAACGCGAAAGGTGGAGCGAAGTTCGGCGGTTCGTTGAACAATTGCTACCGAACGGGGTTCTTTCCCTCGATCGGAGCGACATGAGGACGAACGTAGCGAACTATCTTCAACTCGCATGCCGTCTTTCGACAAATGTGATCACAGAGAAGTTGATCAAAAAAGGTGCGTTGCTAAGCGTAGCTTCCGGCGAGCAGAACCTGACACCGTTCATGGTAGCGGTAGAAAAGGCGCGACGGGACACGGTCACACTGCTGCTGACAAAGTACAACGATCAGTTCGATCCGTTCGCACGTGATAATAACAACTACAACGCATTGCTACGGATCATGCACACGCCGCGGAATGCGAGCATGGTAAAGTTCCTTACCGAAAGCCTGCTGCAGTATCGCACCACGAAGTTTCGCGAGTCGAAAATGGTGGCATTGGGTAAAATTTTTCACTACGAACCGGAAATGGACAAATACATCACCTTCTGGAATTTTGCGAAACCGGTGCCGGTGAAAAAGGTTTGCGAATCATTCATTAATGAGCACGGGATCGATTTAAGCACACAGCTGCCCGAAACAACCACACTCGATGCATTAATTAATAATGGCATAGCGCTGTCTTATTGCTTCGAGCAAATCGGTAAAAATTTGGATCTTTTGCGGTTGCAAGCAAAATACACCAAACTGAACATTCTGCACACGTTGATAAGAGGCAAACAGCTATCGTTCGTGAAAGAGCTCTACGACAAGCACGAACCTTTGATGACGGAGATCTTCGAGTTGAAGGATTCGGAGGGGGCCCCAGCGTTTGCGTTGTTACGCTTGCTGATGCACAATGCGTACGAGGAAGGAATTATGTTTGTGCTCGAACGCCATCGAGAATTTTATACGAGAGATAAGCAAAAACTTCCAAAAGCCGTCATGCAATACAATTTAAGTAAAGCTTCGTACGAGAAATTCTATGAGGTGTTTTTGCACTGTATTCCGGAGCTCCGTGAGGAGGTTGATGTTGTGAAATGTTCCAACACACCACCGGATGATGGTAAGCTGCAAAAGCCACTTCACAGCTGGCGGATATTACTAACACTGGAGGTATAATGTTTGAATTTCTATCATTGCAGCATTTTACAACGATCTACGCAGCCTCAGTGATAGATTTACGGGAACAGTTTCCAGGCTAGAAGCGAATGAAAAGCGGCTGGACGACTATCTTGATAGTGGTCGGAGAACTTTCCTTCACGCGGCAGTTAGCTGGCGTCAAAAATCGCTGGTCGAGAAACTACTCGCCCGCGGGATGGATGTCATGAAGCTCGATGCCGAAGGTCGTTTACCGATACATTTGGTGGATCGGTTCGAGAGCTTGTTCGAGTTGTTACTAAGCAAGAACGAGTCTGGCCAGCTGTCCTACGTAAACCCGGCCGGTCAGAACCTACTGCACATCTCGTGCAAAAACGGTCTACGAGGAGCAGCATTGCAAAAGCTGCTAGCGCACGGAATGGATGTAAACGGTCCGACACCCGACGGCCAGTTGCCTCTCTCGCTGGCAGCGTGCTGTGGAACGGTAACATTCTTGCTGGAACATGGTGCACGGCTCGATCTACTGAATGGAGATCTGCTGGAGCGTAGTTTAAACCACATGCACTACTGCGCGGCAATGGTGCTCATACCGAAGTTAGCCCCTCTGCCTTGGTTTCGAGAGTGTGCTCACATATATCTCCCGTGGTTGGTTGGCAATCAGTGTCGAGATTTTTTTTCCTGCAATCAATCGTTCCTGGAGCAGTATCCGGATATTCGACAGCTGCTGTTCGATTGTTTGTGCGAGAGCCGTAAGGAGATAGCGGCGGAACTGTTCGCCCGCGTGTGCCACAACTCGATCCTTTGCTGCGTGCAGTGGTTTTTGGAGCGCAACTATGATATCGACTATAACCATCGTTTCTGGAGCGACTCAACACCGCTGATCGGTTTGCTTACCTACATAGAGATGGATGTCGAAGGACAACTGGAAGCGGCACAAAAGTTGCTGCAGAAACCACGCGTCGACGTGAACGCAGTTAACGAGCGTGGCTGCAATGCGCTTATGGCATTGGCGAAGCATCGGAGGTGGATGAAACGGTACGAGCTCGCGGTGCTACGTATGGTTTCGACGCTCGTGGAGCGGGGCATTGAAATTGATGCGCAAGACGAGACAGGAAACACGGCGCTACATTACGCGTTCGAGGATGAGCGTTGGGAGCTGATCGAATCGCTGATCGAGCATGGTGCGAGCGTGGCAGTGAGGAACGGTGCGAACAAGTTGGCATATGAAATGGCTTCGCCATTGAGTCGAACTTTGTATGCCTACTTCAGCCCGTTCACAGGCCCACCAATTAAAAAAAGGGCATCATAGTTCTTCCCTCAACCGTCCGGACATATATTTATTGAAATTATGAACAGTGAAACAGTGCTTGAACAACACTGTGAAGGGATCAATTACAGCCAAGCAGTATTAACGATGTACAGAGAACAGTGTTTTTAATGCTCCTTACATTTAATGTGATGTATTTAACGTGCATAGTTAGATATTTAAAATTGGAACGATGCGTTAAATAAAAAAAATTGTACAATGCTGTTGAATGTACTACAATTGTTTAAAAATCGGTATTACATTTCTTACCTTGCAGTTCCAAAGCCTTATTTAGATATTATGAACTAAAAGAAACACATCTTTTGAACCAGTGAAAGAACTTCGTACTCTTTGAAACAGATTGTGGCAGTTTAAGTGTTATAATAAAATCAGTTTTTCCTTTTAAATACCCTATCGTTTGATTACGTCCAACACATGTTTCTAAAATGTATGAGATTTTATTTTGATTTAATTGCTTCTATGTTGATGGTTTTGTTTGTAAAACTGTTTTATCATTTTGCGTAAATGGTGTACTAATCAAAATTGTAGCTTATCGAAAGCTACAATTGAACATATGCTTGAATTCTTTATCATACTATACATTTTTAGCGCCATCTATTGAGAGGTATCTTTAGCAAAAACAATACTTCAGTTTCTCCGGATTTCATAATACCAATCTAACTTGAAACATTACTATTAAATGTTGCTACTCTTGAAAGTAAATAGCAGCATCAAAAAAGCAAAATAGAAAAAATCGAATTTGATTGTTTTGAGTTTCGAAACATATTAAAAAAAACATGAGACAAAGCTTGCATATCGCACCGAAAAATAGGTAATCTAAAGGCTTGATCGTTACAACTGCTTCAGACAAAAAGAAATTTCAATCCGATGCGATCAGATATTCCTTCACCAACGTATTTCTTTCATTCTGTTTGTAATTCATTGCCTAATACACCGTGCTAATGATTATACGTTTGTACTTTGGCACCGTGAACTTATGCAATAGTTCTTGATAAGCTGCGGCTTCAAAGCTATTTACCGAAAGAGTATTGATCAGTGGTTTGCAATCTGACGCATTATTCGATTTCGGTGTTTTGATGTTTCTAAATTATTAGAAATAGGAAAAAAACCCTAATCATAAGTTGAATACGTATATGCTGTTTCGTTCATTATCCATGAAACAGAACATGGAAGTAATTTTTCATGCTTCAAACCACATTAAAATGCTTCAACATTGCCATGCACTGATCATCGACGATTAAACCAAGAAAACGAACGCAGAAGAATGAAGTTTGCAGGGGTGTTGGCGCAGAGAAAGTTGGTAGGATATTAATTTAGTAATTGTTCTGTAAGTGTGTTACCAACGCATTTTGATTTATCTCGTTTATCATGATTTCGAAAATTCAAGTTTCATCTGCATACAGCATTGTTAGTACACGATTGTTAGCACTTCCGAGCCACACCATTGAGAGGAGAGCTCAAAAACCCTGTACAAACAAAGTTGCTCTTCCACTCGCTCGCTCGCTCATAACAACAACTGATAAACAGCAGCAGTTTCGGTAGATCCAACGCTGCGCCGTATCTGTGAACGAAGATTGTGCTCGCCATTCGCACAAGTGCAGCAGTCTTAACCGGATCACTGGAAGCCATAGAAACCGGCAAAGCCACAACAACCCTCCAGAGCCAGCAATATGTCGTCGATCGTGCGCAAAGTGATCACCACTAAGAAGATCCCGAAAGCGGTGGCAGCGTACAGGTACGTACGGCCATTTTAGCATACCGAATATGTACCATATTTCGGTGCTGATGTTTTTACTCTGGAAACTTCCAGCCAAGCCATCGTGGCCGATCGTACGGTGTACTGTTCCGGTCTGCTCGGCTTGGATGTGGACACACTGAAGCTGGTGCCGGGTGGTGCCGGTCCCCAGGCGGCGAAAGCGCTGGAGCATCTGACAAACCTGCTGGCCGAGGCGGGATCTGGCATTGATAAGGTTGTCAAAGCGACCGTACTGCTGGGCGATATGAACGATTACGCTGTCGTCAACGAGGAGTACAAGAAAGGTAGGGTAAGGTTGTAGTGGTGGTAGACAAGAACGGTGATGATAAGCGAATTGCTTTTGTTTTGGTTTTCTTCCGTTCCCCTGTTTGTTTTCCTCTGTTTACCGCGTTCTCTTTTCCCGTTTCGATTCACGCTGTATCTTTAAAAAGGCAAACATCGGACAGTCCCTAATAATACCTAAAACCTGTCTTTCTTGCAGTGTTCAGCAGCAGCTTCCCGGCCCGTACGTGCTTCGGCGGTATGAAACTGCCCCTCGGTGCCGCCGTCGAGATTGAAGTCATCGCGTTGACCGGCGCTGTGGTCAACATTTCCGAATGACTAGAATCGAAAATGTAGAGCGGCGGTTGCGTTTTTGCAGTGTTCCGGTTTATACTGCGTTCCGGTGTGCTAATGGATATGCGGTTACAGCCCTCGTTGTTGCACCCGCAGCTTTCTGACATTTGGAAACGATTACGGGTTCATTGGGTAATAGTGATGCTAACATTGGCACCCATTACATAAACGTGAATAAATTGTAAACGAGTCAGTTTTTGGATTTTTTGTTTGTTTAATTTCATTATCATCGCAGCGGTCATAGCGCACACACACACACATACACACACGAGCGACATTGAACATATATTGTTGCTGGAGTGCGTGTGAAATTGTATTCAATTATGATGGTGACGTTAAATGGAGCAAACGAGCGTTGAGAAGCAGCATGTAACCATGGCAACAGAGATGATGATGGACTTTGGCCGTATTTGTTAGGGTTCTTTTTCCTAGACCTTCGTAGCTTTTTGCATCTATTGACTTTTTTGTCGATTGAATTAGTATTATCATTCATAGAACGACTAATGCAAGATGAGATTAAACAACGTTAATTTTTATTATATTCAATGCCTGAAATTATTAAACGCCTCGCTTTCGATCGTAAATTGCAAGAACATATGTAATAATAGATATAAAATAATTAATATATTTTATAACCGATAACCGATGAAACATGACATTATTTTACAACCTTTTTTACCCTCTTATGTTGGGTGAACTTTTTTTAAGATCTTAAGTTTATTATTTATGTAATCTGATACGCGTCAAAGATAATCTTTAAATTAATCTTTCGATTAAATCTAACAAATTAGGATTTCTATTAATTGAATGGATCAAAATCAATTAAAAAAAGATATTCAATCATCCGTTTCATAGCAAATTGCATTGAATATATGCTAAGTTCCAACATCAGAATTCAAGAAAATCTAAACTCACTCACTATGAATGCTACAAATAATTACCTGTAAAAAGAATGAAACAATGAAATTTTCGGAATCTTTTCATCTTTGAGTGCATTAAGTCTTTTAGACCCAATTTATCTTGTGAAATGGCTTTAAATTGAAATGAATTTATCTTTAGACCCACTGGGCAGCCTATCAAATGAGTGAAAAATTCTCAAATTTGATATGAAATCATACAGTGGCTATGAACTCGGTTTTCGTAAGATGCAAAACTGCATCATGAAAAGCTTAGTAAGTAACTGATTTGATCCACTAGCTACGCGTAGTAAAATAAATAAATACATTTATATATCCCATGCTTAAATATAGAGAAATATACTTACCTCTCGCTGCACCTTAATCGCAAAACTTCGTGACCGTATTAAATACACTCTATTTATGGATCTATTTCCAAATGCACTCCCCTGTACCTTTGTTCGTTTATTGCCCTCTCGAATGGAAACACACACACACACACACAGACACACGACACTCACTCACACGCCCGAGATCAAGGTTGCAACCTTAATCTACGAACGCTTGTTTATTATGCAGTAACGCCTACTTTGCATGTTGTTTGACACGAATAGTGCTCCCCTCGTCAGGCAGGAGTCGGATAGTGAGTGAGCTTGCTCCGAAACTGCAAGCGTTAGTGCAGAAATGCGTACTGAAACACCGAGAAAAAGTGCACAAAAGGAAGAAAACAAAAACCGAATGAAGAAATTATGCATATAGTGTGGCCGTTGCATACATCAGAGCGTGTCGGAGGACCCGCTCGAGCTGTCGCTGTAGTGAAACATCAGCTTCAGCTTGTGACGCTTGAACAGTGTCTTGAGCGTCTCCTCGTCACTGTCGTAGAAGAGATCGTAGTCGCTGGCGCGCCGTTTCGGTACCCGCTGCAGATAGTCCTGCAGCTTCTCCCAGGCGGTTTTGTGGTCAGCGTCGGCGGGGTTGGCAACGTCTGGTGTCATATCATCGTCATCGATGGCAGGAGTGTTCCCATTCGCAGCTTCCACACGATCCGCACGTTCCAGGGTACGCAATTCTTCCAGCAGCTCCTCGCAGATGCGTTCCTCCTCTTCCGGGTCGTACGAAACGTTCGTTGAAGTATTTTCATCGTCGTTCTCCTCCGGCGGCGGCTCGTCGTGCTCCTCTGCGTCCTGCTCGGTGGATGCGTCCACTGTGTCGAGCGATTTCATGCGCCGTCTGCCCTTGTCGGGCCTTTCCACAGACGCGTCCCTGCCGAAGCCATCGAGCGATTTAAATCGCACCAATGCTCTTAGTCTCACTGCGGGCGGAATGTCCCGCAGCTGAACCATCTGGTCTTCATCGATTTGGTCGTGCCTGTCCTCCGCGTCCTCCGAGCCTTCTTCGACCGACATCGATTGCTGTCTTCGCAGACCGTTCAGTGTTTTTCGACGGGCTTTACGCGTGTCCCTTGCCTCGTCACAGCCTTCGCCACTGTCCACCGATGGATTGCTCAGTAGCTCCACGACCCGATCCGGATTGCGCTCGAGTTGCCTCACTATGCTGCCCTCTTCGTCCACCCGCTCCTCGATGTCGCTGAGGATGATGGAATTAAGTTTGAAAATGAATCGTTGCACACGGTTGGCGGCCGCGATGGAGGGAGGGGGAGCGCGGGCAGCGTTGTTCGGGCGCCGGTTCACCGTCCGGCCCGGTGTGTGAGTTGACGTTGCTTTCAGGACCTCCGTGCGGAAGAACTCTTCGCTGCTGGTCATCGATTCTCCATCGATCGACACCTGAGGTGTACCGTGGATCGGGTCGTCGTATCTGTTTCCATGGTGTACGGTGAGTAATCGTGATGATGAAGAGGTTTTTTTCGTTGTTGCGTGGTGTTGGGTTTTCATTCCCATTCCCACTCCGCGGGGGGAAGGAATGAAACGTGAGAAAAGAATTCGATTGGTCCATTAATCACGTGTTTTGGGGAAGGCGTGTGGCAAGCAGGAATCCGAGCATGTAGGAGGGAAATTGAATGAGGTCATCATTATGAGGCTATAAAATAGTTTAGATTTTGTTCTCTTTTTCATTCCACTAAAATGATGGATGAACAAAACTGTTAGATTACACGAAAAGGATTCATTGTTACGTACATATGAAAACGATTGCTTTGAGATCCTTTTAAAATTGAAACTTTTTTTTTCTCTACACGGACTGAAATAAGTTCACATTCACAAAAAAAGAAACTTTTCTAGAAAAGTATAGTTTCACCGTGTTCAACCGCAAATCTACTGAATTGCTATAGTAAAAAACTGTAAAGGTTTATGCTATAGATTAAAAAACACGCTACAGGTTAAAAAAATGCAATATCTTTTCAATTTTCATACAATTTTTGATAAAAAATAACCATAGCACAATTTACCCATCAACTACGCATGTCCTCTTTTGATATGACTCTAAAGGAATAACATTTCTTCTAAAAATTAGTTGCCAAAACCCCTAAGATACAATTCACATGTTGAGGTCCAAAAAGAAGTAAAAAGATTTAAAAAAATATTTTCCGAAAACTAATAGCATTTGAGTTGTTTTACAAATATTTTGTAACCTTTCTCAAATTAAAAAGCACGTTCCTAAGCTTTTTTACACTGAATATTAAATACATTATTCGTGTTTTATTGGGTTTCCTCAGCAAAAGCAATTTAATATTAAATTTTTTTTTTCTACAGACGAAATAAACCCAAAAGGAAGTTAATCAATTATACTGATACAGTACAATTGTGGCTAATTGCGGAGAAACGAATCTGATTCTGCAACAGTAGTAAATTATAAATTATTAACAAATGAATGTTGCTTTACAAAAATATTAAATTTCATTAGTTTGCTGATTCCTAAGCAATAATAATCGAATTGAACCGATTCACCGTTTAATCACACCTTTAAATCAGTTCGCTGAATTAGCTGGTTACCTTCTGCTGGTATTCACACATTTTGTGCTTTGCTAGCTTTGTTCAAAGCACAGCTTTAATTTATAATACTTACACTTTATTACAATTCTTAGTATACACCATTGAATAAGGTTAGATGAAAGAAATGTAGAATAAGAGGCATATTAATTTGCATATCACTTAAAGCTAATATAATGCTGTATTGTTCAAGAAGGATTCTTCATCACTTATGACCAAAACGTTAGTAAAGGTAGTTTTTAGTTAAGTGAAGAAGTTTCAGTATTGTAAATTATATTTTTAAAGGTTTGTGCATGTTAAAAATTGGTTGCAATAAACATAATATACTTCATATACTTCAACATTAAAATCCATGCTATTCAATCTAACAATTTAACAGTCAAGTCTCAAATGTTCATAAAACTTCTACCTATATTGTGACGATTAGGATAGTATTACGGCTAGTCGCGTATCAAATGAATACTATAATAAACTTTTCGGCCATCTACTATAAACACATCGATAGAAAATTCGTAGAACAACCTTTACAAACTACAACAATCGGGTTGGTTTTATCTCTGAAATAACAATACATTTATTTTCAATATTTTGTCCAGTTTTTTTGTTTATACATTTACTTACATTTAAAACGATTTTATTTACAACAGTGCAGATAAAACATACTGACAGCGAATGAAGGGAGCGTACTATGAAATGAGCACTAACATCGAATAGGTTTTGGTGGATGTTTTTTTCCTCACTTTGCACACCATAACTCTGCCTTTCTAACTGAAATTGTACATTGGTAAGTTGTTCCCCAATTGTTACACAATTAACTCGATAATGTACACTTCTGTCGCGTGATGAATGATTGTTTTTGTTTGAACTCGTTTGGGGAGAAAACAATGTAAGACAAACGATTGTCCTTGTTGAAGTCGTGACGTTGAAAAGTTTCGAGGATCATTAAACGGTGTGCGTATGTGTGTGTGTGTGTATTTGTGTTTTGTGTAAGAGGATGGGATGGAATTTAGACGAGAACAATGTTCTATCGTATATGGTAAGGAGGATGCCTGCCCGCACTACCGTACTCACACGTCCGGTTGGTCCGTGGCGCTTTGTGGTGTCGCTTCCATCGTCAACCCATCCTCCTTGGCGGACGCGGGCACGGTCAGCGTGTTGAGGGTAGCCTTCGGTGAGTCTGGCGGTGCGGCGCCCTCCTCTCCCCCGGCCAGTATCCGCTCGATCTCGGGCTCTGGTGAAGTAGTTTTCAAACTGTCAATCGAATGGTTCGGGGAGCTGGGCGCGTTACCTTCCAGATTAAGGATCTCGATCGTACCGTCCTCGGTGGAGGTGATGCGTGTCGTCATCTCGTCGTGCGCGATACCGGCCTCCGCGTCCCGCATCAGCTCTTCCGTCTCCTTCATCAGGTCGTCCGCCATGCGGTCGGTGTCGTCGCCGAAGCTCTGCGCCTTCGTCAGCAGGTCGTTCTTCATGTTCTCCATCTTCTCCGTCTCCTCGACGCTGCTCTGTTTGGAGCCCTTGAGCCGAATGATCTGATAATCGGCGTTGTCCGCGTCCGCGTGTCCGTTTGCTGTGGGCTGTGGGTCGTCTTCGTTGACCCGGTCGGACTTGTCCTTCTTGCCACCGAGCACGTTTTCGAGCTCGTGCGTCACGCTTTGGACCGCTTCCTTCACATGCTCACCGACGTCTGCGAGTAAAAGGGGTACGGAGCAGAAAGTGTCACCGCATTAGACGAATGTTTTAGGCATGTAAGAGCAAATCAGTTGCAGCCTTGACTTGTTGTGGCAAGCAGCAAGAAATTAAATCTCAATCCAATTTCACAACACACATAATACATAGTACCAAATAATGCACAGGAGGGAATGCATAATGCCAAATGTCACCCAGTACGTATCCCGGATGCCATAAATAAGTAAACTGTCTTTTTGCGCACGTCATCTGTAAGCTCTCGGGTCAAAGGCTATCATCTATCCTTTCCACTTGCGTGTAAACAAACTCGACGATGGCAAAAACAAATCTAAGACCTCAGGTAGGAACACCTCGGTGGGCTCTCGGGGGAATGGGAGAAGGGTCGATGGCTTACGAAATGGACACGTAAACGTGTACCACATTAATTAGCATTCAGGCAGTCGTTCTCGTAAGAAACACTCATGGGTGCAAAAAGTTGAACCCATGTGGTTTTCTTTCCCCCCTCCCCCAGCAGGCGGTTGCTGCATTCAGTTATGAGCTCGGTAGGCAGGAAAGCCACACCGAACGAGGCAAGCAAATGGAACGTGCAATGGGTTGGTTTTGAGTTTAGTGTGAGGACTACCGACGAGGATTTGTGGTGGCTGCAGGCATGTGCATTTGTTGCGTTCTGGCCTAACACGAGGAAGGGCTTTATCAAACGTATTAAAGTGAATGCTCTTTTTCATTGCAGTAGCTTTTAATTTCAATTGCAATAGTTTTATATTAATAGAAATGGGCTAGGGAATAAATGCAGATGTCTTAATTTGTGCTGTGACTTTAGCCAAAGGACGTCCTTTATGGTAGAAATTTTCAATAAAAGTTTTCCATTTTTCGTAATACAACCGTCGATCAGTTTTCTGATGTGAAAAAAGATCGCTCAAAATGCGTGTGTTTTGGTATGTAATTTAATTTTTATTCAATATTTTTTATACAAAATATAAAAGACAATATTTCGTCCTTGTTTGTGGAAGCTAAATTATACTAGATGAAATATTATTAATTCACTGATACAAAAAAGAGGGTTTTCTCCGGTATGCCATTTTCAAAATTATAACAAGTCAAAGAGCAATTATGAAAATAAATCATGAACAATTATCTCGTGTTCATATCTGTTTCATAAATCATGAATATTCATCTTAAATATTAGGAGTAAAATTATGTTGAGTCCAATTCAGGATAAAAGTAATAAAAAAAAACTAAATTAAATATAAAAATGAATGTTTTTTCTCAAGACAATACCGGCTCAAAACATTACCATGATTGAAATAGAATATTGGTAATAATAAATAATTGTAATTAATAAATTGATAATAAATAGAATAGATTTATAAATAGACTTTTTGTAGGATAATTCCTTCATTTTTTCACTCTACAAACAGCAACATTTTAAAATAAATCAGATTGTTCCTAAAGAAAATGGCCACAAATACGCTTGCGAAGTACAAAATAGCATTTACCTAAATTGCGCCACCGGCATCCGCTTCCGTTTTCGACCGTAGCGGGTACAATTTTTCTTGCACCACTTGTCAATTTGTCAAAGGCGCATTTAATTTCGCTCCTGCTCGTTAGGCAACGCGGGTTTCGCTCATTAAAACATTGTTGACCTTTGATTTAAAGCCGCGTTGGGCAAGGAAAATGAATTGTAGCTAGAATTCCACTGAATCGCTGCTGCAGGTGACACTCTGGTAAAAGTGTTACATTAAGCAGTAGTAGGCGACGGTTTTCAAGCCGACAGCGATGAAATTTCGTCCTGTCGTTGGATGAAAACCAACGGAGTCCTTAGCTTTCGTTTTATTCGCCCAAACGTACGAAGCCCGATCGTAGATAGTGTCAATCTTCGTCTTCGTAGCTTTGTATATTTCCGTACAGCATTGTTCAGTTTACCACATGATCGACGAAAGTAACTGTCAAAAATCAACATTCAATTTGAATCGAGTTGGTAACCACTTCGTACCATTCGAAGCGTGAAATTACGCTGCCACCTTTTTCGAAATTATCGGGGCACGTTGAACTGCCTTGACCTGTGGGCAAGGATATTCATTCGAACCGTCAGCGAAAGGTCACCGACAGCAGGGACGGAGGTTAAGGAGAAATGGGCGCGTGGAGAAGCTAAAACATGCATAAGAAACACGTGTACCCGGGTGGACTTTTGGGCGTGTTGTTTGGGTTATACTTTTGTTTTTGCTCCTTTCTTCGTCACGGAAGGACGGACGGTGCTGGGAAGATTGATAATCGATCCACTGTACGAAGCGTTGGGAAATGGGCCCTCGCCCAGTGGACAGCGTTGGACGATCAATACCTATTAATGGGCTGTTTGATGGAACACCGCCTGGGTTCTTAGCGGAACTATTGCGGTCACCGAGGCAAACATCAGCTGGCGCTAGTTACTGGCTAAAGGGAAGGTTTTCTTTTCTTACACCACCCGTCCTCGTCTCTTCGTCCTCCGGCTCCACACTCACACCCACTCCGCGGGGACACCAGGCGGTTTCGTTTTTATTATCAACGCTCGAACCGAGGTGTGGAAGGTAGCGTCTTGCATATTTGAAACGCTTAACGGGCGACACGGTCGGCCACAAAAATTCAATTACCGACGGTACGCCCGGTGGGATCCGCGCGTCTTAGCGATAACTCTATTGTGCGTTGGGTTTCATATCTCCTGTACGCGATAACCACCAGCCAGCCTGGCAGCCTTTCGCCGGCAGCGTACCGAGCCTCGGCACGGTTCACGGTGTGCTATTCGATGGCTCATTGTTTATTTATTGTTTCGCGCTCGGGCCTTGGGTGGGAATTCAACACCGCGTACTAGTTTCGTACGCATGAAGGTGGCATGAAAAATGGAAAAGCTACAGTTTGTGGCGTAAGGATTAAAAAGTTGATGGAATTATAACTTGCCACTCGGGATTAATAATTTGCTGCCGGATCGGTGCTATATTGCATTGCAGTTTACGAGCATAAATTGAATGCGGAAAGGATTATAATTTATCGAAGTAGTGTGCCAACCAATCTTTTTTGTCGATATATTCGCCACCGCAAATCGCGTCTAAGCTTTCACTTTGTGGAGGCACATTTAATCGAGCTGTGATGGACGCTTTTGATGAAAATGTAAAGCACCAAGCACAACCATAAGAACAAGCCCCCCCCCCCCAAAGAAAGGACAGGTTTAATTTTTGAAAACCGCTTTTCACAATCAGCTGTAATACTTTTAGTTTTAGTTCAACTGTTTCTATACGTTTATCTGTCTATCAAAACATTAATTTTTACCTAAACATTTTTTAAATATTTTGTGTGTTAAAGTTAAGTTTTATTGTGCTTTAAAGTTTTTTTTTAAAGAAAACCTGATGATTGTCCATACATTTGATAGGATAATATCAACATAAGCAAACTTTTCCAATAATAAAATAATAATATGATTATTAATATTGAGGTTTCAAACAGCATGTGGAAGTATACTGTAAATATTGTGTCTATCAAACTATGTGCTGATTTTTACGAAAATAATAGAGGAAATTAAGAAGGAAATCAAATAACATTAAATGCTGTTTTTATCGATGAATTTGGAATGCTAAATGCTTGATTAATTTTTTATGTGTTGCGACTAAATGTGAAATCCGACACCGTTTTTCTATTTACACGTCGTTGTCCGTTGGCTTCCCCAACACTTTATTTCTATGGAAAGCCAAAAAAAATGGTCTTGCTCATTTAAGACCTTGAACTTTACGGAGCGTTCCTCGATTCAAACTGACAGAGGTGAGTGAGAAAACGAAAAATAAAAAAACAAACAAATATCAACCATAACACATCGAAAGGAGAAACCAAAATAAACAATTTACGCGGCCCCAGACATGTCGCCCAATAGAACAGAAAAAGGAACCATGTGGAAGAAAACATGGCTGTGATTTCGGGATTTGTGCTTTCCGTTGTTGCAACCGGCAGGCGGAAGGAAACAGACCAAACAAGGGTAAAACGAAGCGCCAGTAAACGGACGAAAGTGGTGATCGGAGAAGCAAAAACAAACGCTGCCGAAAAGGGAACCGAAAGCTGCGCGAATAAAAAATACCCCAAAACTCCGAACGGAAACAACAACCCAATATTGGGGAAGCTCATTAATTATTCATGATTTTATGTCTTTGTCGGGAAGCTATCGAAGGGAATGGCATGAAATGTGACCCAACTAGTGTGCGGCTGTGTGTGGAGAGTTCAAACGACTGGATGTATGATACTCCGCATGCCTTGTAGCGTTGGTTTTATGTTTTTTGCTTCTCGCTTTCGGGGGTTTATTTAAAAGAAAAGTGAAACCTAAATACGTACGGCATCATGGGCCACTTCAAAGTGGAACTGCAAATGTCACGTAGCAACGACTTTTGTGATTGTGGGCGTTGTTTTGAAACCGAAATCAAATAGCAAGTTCATAGAAACGCCTCCCCGATTCTGTGGTCCACTGGAAGTGGAGACGCTGTGTAGCTAACGATGGCTAACGACAAAAGGAATCCATTAGCCAGTCTGGGTGGGCAATTGGGCATTGTGTACCATTGGTGGTGAATTATTGCGTCTCGTAGCCTTCGCTTGAGTGATACTATTTATAATATTCGCACCACTGGATAAAGGTTTGTTTTTTTAGAAGAAAAATTACCCAGCGGCTTTCGAGTAGAGAGCATAAAAGCAACTATTTTTAAATTCATTTCCCATAGTCAAGTCACACTCATAACCTATGGCAAAAATGCGTAGCTATAAATCAAAACTTTCCTTTAGAGTGCTTTTCCCAGGGTGCTACCTGGTGCTAAAAATAGCTCCTCGAATAAACTCGTTAGGTGACAGTTTCCCGATACCTCACCCTCGTGTCTTGCAGATAACGGGCAGAAAAGAAGGCGAAATCGAACGAAGAAATCAGAAACCACATCGGGAACGTGAAACTGTGAAATGTTGCTCCCGCCACCGTTAACGATAGCGTGGGGTAGCGTGTACAAATCAAGCCATGAATAAAATTAAGATATGCATCAAATGCTTAGATTGATGGTTAGCTTTCGGGTGGTAGGGTGCTTGAACGAGGGGAAATACCTGGGCAGGGCGTCCGGGTGGAGGTGCCGGTTTACGAAAGCTATTCTACCGCTTTCCTCCGCCCCAAAACAAAACACGCTAGAAAACACTTTGACGGTGAACATGTGTGTGTGTGTGTGACGTCTGGAGGGTAAAATTCGTACAATTTGAGAAGAAAGGTGCGCCTGGGGTTGGGATGGTTTTCCAAAAATCGTTGACCTTTCGCATGTGCTGCTGCTACTGCTTTACGATGGGCATAATTTGGTGCCTGCTATTTCGGCCGCTAAAAACGGCGGTCGAGAGTTTTCCTTTTCAGATCTTGTAGATCGGATCCGAACCGGCCGAGCACACTCAGCGAGGCTCGCTAATCAATCCATTTATCAGTTCGAAAAATTAGCTTGGCGGAAATATTAGCGCCATTCGCACGGTGAAGATGGGTTCGTAAAATCGCCCATCGATCGCCATGTGATGGTGGAAAACGTCTGGGGCGCTTCGCGAAGCGGCGTGCGAAATGGAGGCGCATGGTGGCTGGTACGAGATAGGGATACGTAATAGAGTTTATTGCCCGTAATGATGCACCCCTTTTCAACACATCCCTGGCATGGATGGGGAATTGAATTTGCGATTGCGACGAACCGAGCCCAACTGGTAGGACGTTAAATTGAGTGACTGAGCTAACAATGGCCCTAGCCGTCGCCATCATTCCGGCGAGCAGAACGTTTTGTTGATCGAAGGTGGCGCTGGAGGAGGGGAGTATAAATAGCCCTGTCAGTCAACACACACTGGCGGGAATGTTTGAGAAGCGAATTGATGTGCCTGTGCGTGCTGTGTGCTGTGAGATGGCGTCGAGCAGGATGTATTGTTTTAATCAAGTTGAAGTTCGGTCGGGCTATACATAGTACGTACTATATTGCATTTAAAGACTGATGTACATGTGTGGTTCTACTCGTTGGAACGCAACGAGAGCCGGTATAATATCTCTTACAATGTAGTTGCTTTAGCTTATAGTTAGATATGTTAGTTAACGTTGTATCTGAAACCAGGATCCTCTACAATTTTACACATTTGATGGATTGTTTTTCTGTGGCAAGGGTTAGAGTACTTCTCATAAATTTAACAAATACTATATGATCGGAAAAATCGGAAATATTTTAAATACTTGATTTATGCCGAGCAACAAATTCAAAAACATAGAAAAAAACAGATCCATCAGGAGTTTTTTTTAAATTCCATATTTGCTTTAAACGTTAAAAAACTGCTATTGCATAGTTTTGATACCATTGAATGTAGATTTATTGTCAGTTGTCTTGATTTGGTATGATTGATCTGTTTTCTTAAGATTTGTTTGAAAAATTCTGCTAGTGTTTTTCGTCAAGTAATACAGTCTTCCCAAATAATCCCAAAATCCTTTCTATATAGTCTGCGTATGAAGTATATTTTTAAAAAAATTTTTTAATTTATTTATTTAAAGTAAAACTATCAATTAGTTACTTCAAACATCTTATCGCTGATGGAACATTGAATCCATTGAAATGAGTTGAAACACTGGAGTGGAATATATTTATCCTTTCCAACATATTTTATCATTTTTCTATGAGATTACTTGAAGTTTATAACTCTTTACAATAATCTTTTTTAGAACCAATTTACAAAAATCTAAAGACCAATCTAAAGCAAAAAACAATAACTTTTGACGTTCTGTAAAGCTGAAAAATAAAACGAAAATTAGGAATTTTGTTCCTCATACATTCAAATTGGTTCGTACTTAATGTTGGGTTTTTTTTTTTAAAATATAAACGAGTTGATTAGGATGTTCTAAAACATACAGATCAGACCTGGGTCTAATATATTTCTCAAATGTCTTTAGTCATCATATTGGTATTGTTGAACATGATCATAAATCTCCCTTGGAGGTCGAAACAATAGGATCTGGAACTTAATTTTCTTCTCACAGTAAAACGCGAACGAGCATAAATGTTTGGCACAATTCAGCGTAACAAACGGAACCGAGTGCAGTAATTAAGCATCCTTACCGTTGATTGCCGCTTCGCCGGCGTGCAGCACATCGTTGGCGGTTTTGGTGGCCGCCTCCTTGGCCGTTTCAATGACGCCGCCGGGACCTCCGCCGTTGATTAGCGGAGAGCTACTCGCACAACCCATCGCTGCTGGCGTTTGTTTCGCTTGTTCGGGTGGGTTCACTCTAGCAGCAGCCAGTCAGACGGAAATAGTTCGGCGTCACACTATCGCGCTTTTGCACTCTTTGTGACTTCTGCCACAATCGCCGGAACACTGATAAATTGCACTTCACTTTAACTTTTCCCAAAACTTGGCGATTGCAAAGTCGTTAACTTAACTAATTGTCTTCCAGCAACGACTCGAAGAGGCGCACCGCGTTCTAAGTGCACTGAATTGATTTACCCACCCACGGGCCACCGGGGGATGCAATCGGTGCAGGCAAGCGCAATTTGTATGGCAGGATGTTTTTTGAAAATAATTTTCCCCCCGCCTGGATTCTTTCGTTGATTTGCTCCGTGAAGAAAACAAACTCGCCAAGTAACCTTTAACCGAAACTCGCCGAAACAATGAGTAGTTGCGTTCCGAACCGGGTACGTTTGGCTTTTCCCGGTACCATTAGAGGCACGGGGGTTCTATTTGCACCAACTTCTCCCACACGGGTTTCGGTGGAAAAGGTTTTCCTCGCCGTGGCGCACGTGGTCGGAAACTTTCAGCACCTTCCGCGCCGGTGGTCCTGTGGGTGAAACAAAAGTTGGTTACGATTTCAGTAAGTTTTTTGTGCGAATGCGTTTCGCTGCGAAACAGATAGTAAAAAAGGGAAAAGAAAGAAAACAAACGGCAAACATTAATTTACTCATACTAAAGCTGTGCGTGGAACTTTACGCTCGTGAAAAGCGGTGAAGCTCGCCGGTATTTTGATTGATCAAAATTGAATATTATTGTGCCATGCTATTCTCTCCACTTCCATTTGCAGAGGTATGTTGTTTGTTTTTTTTTTTTAATGTGTAGCTACGCTCTAATTCATGGACCAACTTATGTAAAGAGTACAATGCGTAACAGTGGATGATTTTTTATTGCCACGGGCACGATAACGGGCCGTATTTTGGCGCATTTAAAATTGAATAAAAATACCGATAGTGATAAACACATTTTGATTCTTTGATTGATATTTATGCCACTTAAACGTTGGTGAAAGTTTGTTAAGTTTATAATTGAACATTACCAGTTCGATGAAAGTTATAGTTCATGAGTTTTGATAAGCAAAAATATATTGTACTCTTGAAGCAATAAGATTTCAGAAATGAATCTTGTGCCCCTTACTCAACACAAAGTAAGGGATAATGTTTTCAAAGAAGCAGCACTAAAAATATTCTCCAATAATTCCTTTGAGTTTGGAGCCCAAGTCATATTTGGAGTGTTCGCGGCTATTTCATACCACAATGGGTGTTAGTCACTCCTTGCTAAGGGAGTTGATCGATACAGGATCATGGTGCCGATTCTGTCATATAGATAGTTCAGCGCCATTTTCATAACATCACCAAACTGCCTCAAAAAAAAAGAATAGATAAAGATAAATTCAATTTACGATCAATTATCTCTTTATATTTTTGGAAAGGGCTCATAGATTGACATGCTAACTATTGGAACTTATAATAACACATTAAAACAGGCGATTGAAATGCCGTCGGAACACTCAACCTGTTCATAAACCTCGTTAATTGTTTTCTCCATAATGTATGACCACTATCGTTTGATAAATAACGTATGTTGTAATTTCATGATAGCATCAACCCGTTGAACGCTGGCCTAAACGCTTGCGCTATGAATAATGTACCCTCACTTTTCATACCAAACCACAGATTAAAGAGGCCGGGCAGTAAATGTGTTTGAATTAAATCACGCCTCGGGTAATAAATTAAGCGTCCGAGTCCGGCCCGCGAGAGCATCCGGATGTGGAAGCGTTTATTTGAAATGCTCCCGAACGTGGTGTGCTCACTATCTTTTGCTATAAATTATGGTAATGGTAGCGAGAGTGTAGTGAAACGGCGGCAACACCGTCGTGTCGAGTGGAATAATTTTTGGACTATAAAATCTCGCTCATTTGCGATTCAAGTTGCGAACAAATATGTATGTTCGGTGGAAAGTTGAACCGACAATCCACTGGACTGGATCACTATTTAGGTCGAAAAGCACACACACACACTATCGGTGACCCACAATGAGCAAACTACATGGGCACACTCTAGCGCCTTTATACACAACCAAAAAAAAAACTCTCGCGCTCGCGATCGAAAATTGCTTTCCTTTCCCGTATGGGTTTGACAGGGGGGAATAAACTGTTCCCCAAGGATACGCAGTAGCGTGCTGGTGTGGGGCGGGAAGTAACGCTAACCCAGTTTTCGGAGGTACCATTACCTGTTCACTTGACTGGCGCTTTTCCCAGGACGCTCAGGGGGTTATTATTTCGAACGGATTATTAATTCGTTTAAATCGAAATCGCCACACGATAGGTAAGGTAGCGGAATCACTGATCGGTTCTTTGTTAGATATTTTGCATGACTGTTTTCTTCGTCTTCACTTGTTTTCTTTATCTTCAGATTCACTTATGTGTGCACAATTTTTTTTTGAATAACTTTCAACTCTTTAACCACAAATCGTTGAAATTCTTCGAGCGGTTCTTTTGCACGTTATGCCACTTATTACCATCTCGATTGACGGTCGTAACAAAACTGACCAAAGTCCAGACCTCTGGCTGGTCCTAAAGGCATCCTGGCGAAGAAAAAGGACGTGTGAAAGAGAGCGAGCACTAAGCGAGTGAGGTCTAAACGCGCTTCGCGTGTCCGATTTAGCTTTCCATGTCCGTTCGCCGTCAGGAAATGTTCCCATTGCATACCGCAAGAGTCGCCATCAACCGACGCTAGCAAAGGGTCATCATACACTCACACGGAAAGTCTTGGCCAGTTCCATTGTGTTAGTGAAGGGAGAGCTAGTTTTTTTTTTGTGTCCCCATTCGTTTTTCGCTCGGGGACCCTGTTGGACACGATTCAGCCCCGTCTATTTTAAGCCTCAAAGTTAGGGTCTCAACTACCGGGGCCGTGTCGTTCCGTCTGGCGTCTGGCGCGGTGTGGTCGCTGTATGAGTATGTGTGTTTCTGGTTTACGGCAGTAGAACGGCGTTACTAGACCATCGTATAATTATGCCAAGCCTGCCATTGTTGCGCTCACCCGAAGTGGGCTGTTGAGTGTTCGCCTAACCCTTGGGTGTAAAAGATGG
>JXXA01013008.1:0-14052 GCA_000956255.1 Anopheles punctulatus | reverse complement strand
CACACACACTCGTGATCGTTTTGTTTTTGTGTGGCTATTGCCGCTGTTTACCTCGTAGGCATATTTTGTGCTGAAAAAAATCGTAAATGCCATAAAGAAGATGAAGACGAAGATGAGCACCGCGATGCTGATTCCGCGGCAGATCGACACGAAGCAGCCTCCCTTGCGCTCGTACTCGATATTCCCATCCTCTACCGGTGAGCCGGCCGTGAACGCGTACTCGGACGCATCGCCCTGCTGGTGGTGGTGATGCTGGTACGGAGACGCCTGCTGCTGCCCGTACGGTCCGTACAGGTGTTGGGCCGACGACTGGGGCGCCGCATGGCGAAAGATCTTCTTACGATCCCACTCGTTAAGGTTCATCGCTGGTATTCGGGCAGGTTCTTCCTACGCCGAAAGCAAACTGGAATGATGGCAGAGCAGCCGAACCGGAATCCGCATTAGTGATGAGTGACTCGTTGATGGCGAGGTGAGAGGGCAGGGCGCAGCGTGAAGCGGAGACGTCGTTAGGTGCAAAACGAAGGAAACGAAATAAAGGAATCAAGACGAATACCACCAACGAGAGCGAGCGGGCAGCAGAGAAAAGGTGTGCTCGCGGACCGTGCCCGATTCCAGCCCGTTTTTAACTCGTTTAGTATCGTGCGCACTTCGTTCAACTGTCTAGATCAAGATTCTTGCTACTCGGTCCTCGGTCACCAAATTGTTATCAGAACGTTTTCAAAGACAAAAACGCTTATCAAAGCCAGGCTAGGTGTTACGCCACTAGAAATTCTCTGCAAGCAAGATCTTTGGAATCTGAAATGCCTGTCACACACTTCCGCCCTTCCGCAGTGCGAATACGATCAAGCTCGATAAGATGCGAGGGAGGAGAGAGAGAAAGAGAAGGAGAGAGAGAGAGAGGGACAGAGAGAGAGAGGGAGAGAAGGGGGTGGAAAAACTCTCACTCACCATGTGCGAATTCCGGATTGCCCTCGAAGGCGCAAGGCAAGTGCGCAGTCGGCGACGTCCTCAAGCGTTACTAAATCTCAACCGTACAGCAATGCGACCGGAACGGAGATCCATACACCCCGAACAGAGCCAGAGCTCTCTCAATTCTAGATAGATGACGATCCGCGCTCTGCCGCGCTTCGCTTCACTTCACCTTCCGCTTCTTTGGCCCATCCGGCTGGGCCTGCGGAGCTGACCGCGGACGGTCGGTACGGCTCCAATTGGTTGTCCGGTGAGACCTTTCGTGCGGGTGTGGAGCGGTGGTGTGGGTGGGAAATCTACAATGAGGTATTGTTCTTTCCATGGCCCGGTGTGGACGATAGGTAAGGGCATTGTAAAAGCGGTGGACGCTGCAGTGCAGGCTTATCACAATGCAAATATCATTAACTGCCGACATGCCCCAGAACAGGCGTGTAGCAGATGCGTCGCCAAATCTGCTGATCTTTGGATCGAACGAGATAGTAGTGCCTGTTTGCGGGTGGGAAGAGGTGGGTGGGCCCTGACGTGGTGCTCCGTGTAGCACCACCGAAAAGTTCCCCCGGTCCAGCCGTTTATCAGTACGTTGTTTATCTTACCTTGTGGATGTTCTGCTGCACTGATTTGTATTTGTAAATCAGAAGGCCTCAGTTTTGACAGTTCTAACACATCGACTTGTTTTGAACAAAATATATTTTTTATTATTAGTTAAGGAACTCTTCTGCTCTAGACACTCTAGACACTGATATGTACGCCTACAGCACAGTAGCCAGTTGCATTCGAACTAAACAGTATGTCTCTCCCTTTACCAATATTCAATGCCTCCACGGTTGACGCAAATATGCCACACAATGCCGAGTTTTAATAGCTCGGACTCGTGCACGTCATCCGTACCTCGATACATGGCGGTTGACAACTGGTTAGGAAATCTACCTCGCTCGCAACGAGCTCGACCTATTGTTGGCTGTGTTATGCTCGACATCACCTAAAATGTGGCTAAAATTAATCCATACATCGAAGCCGACGCCACGCTTCATCAGATCGGAGAGCGAAAAAGCGTGTGCCATTGGCGAAAGCTGGAAAGAGGAGAACAAAAAAAACCCCTACGCTCTAAACCGGATGCCACGCTACTACCGGTACCGATCATCGATCTGCATAGGGAGTGTCCAGCTATCGTATAAATGCGATCGAACTCAATTGTATATTGTTTGCTTCGTACAGACTGAGCTCAAGTCTAGTTGATTTTTTTTTGTAGTATCGGTGAAACTGGAATGTGTGTATAATGTTGCAGAGTATGCCTCTACCTCAACGTTCGCTCGAAGAGAAGCGTCGTTTATTATTATTCTCGTTAAAATGTCTATCGCGTTGCGCTTAGCAAATTGTGCACTCCTGCGATACAAAACTCAATACTGAACAAAAAAAAAAGTCAAATGCATTGTACGGATTCGCTCACCAAAACATGTAGCAAGTTTGTTTGCACCATTTTGGTTTGCGCGGCGCAAATATTGACACTCAAGATTCATCGCTGCGTTGCGCCTTTGACAGGCGCAAAATGCCTTTTTTTAAACATATTTTGTCTAGCTTATTGATTACATCCCTGCGCAAGGTGGTACTAATTGCGCGGTGTGTGTTTGCCAGATGCGTCTGTATGTGCACAGAGCAGCGCGTAGTCACCAAATCAACAACGCAAACAGCCCTCTCCGGCAACGTTTCCGCTCTCCAGTGGTTAGTTTATTTGTCTTACTAATGGAATAAGGACAACGTTTGTTTTTTTTTCGTTTTTGTTTCGTGTTACATGCTTATCGCCCTTTCCGCCCTATCATGTTCTTGGCCGCAGCAGAAAGGGGTGATTGACTAAATCAATCTATGCCGATTTGCTGCCACTCTTGGTCGGCCCTATCAATGCGCCTAACACATTTAACTATTGATTTGGGCAGCAGGCACTGTCGCTTGTCTGCGTATATCTGAAGGCACCTGCGGAAGGCAACTTGTATCTAATGCGCAACATGCGTATATTCCCGGTACCGGCCCATCCGGCCCAAGTGATCCGTCCATGGGCAGCACTATCGAGCCGAATCGATGTTAATGAGCACAAACATCTTCGGGACGTGACGCGGTGCCGCGAAGATTGGCGCATCCCGCCGCAAACGTGTGCAAACGTCAAGCAGCAGGCGCAAGCCACTTCCGTAAATTGAATAATGCGAGCAATCCGCGTTCGCTGGCAATCCTCAAGTGGTAGCGCTGTTGTTGTCGCTTGATTGGATAATGGTATTTTACTTTTGCGCTCCTAAGCCTCGTTAATAAGGAACGACGACGGTGTGTCACAGCACGCTTTGCGTAGATACGGGCCTTGCGCAGGCCCTAGGAGCCGATGCGTGTCCAGTGGCCAGCTTTAGTTCCCCAGCGGATCTTAAAACCGAAGGACGCAAAAGCACAACGTTCCAAACAGCGAGAGGGAGAGTGTGTATGTGTGTGTGCGTGTGCAAGTGTTGTCCTGTGTGTGCCAGCTTTACTCCGCAACTCACAGATTGGCACCTGTGCGGTGCGGATTTGACATTTCGAGAGACCACTCAAAAGGTAAGAAGACTACCCCGTACTGGACGTACTGGTGCACGTCAAAACTCTCTACTATCAAAGCAAAATCACAAGCGCATCTGCAGGGTGTAAAGTAATGCGGGGAAACGCGTGTTGAGGGAACGAAATGGCCACGGCAAAACGGCACGTTCAAAAACTTCACGAAAATTGCTAAACAAAAATCAGACAGACAAGAAAAAAAACCGGAATAACGGAAGCAGAATCCAGCTACATCGGATTCACGCTCGTCAGAGATACGTATTGAAAGACGTGTTTGCCGAGGTGGTAGTTTGCTCGCCCTCGGCTTGCTTCCCAGCAGGGCGGGCAGCGCACGGACAACGTTGCAACTTGCGGCACCAAAAGCGGCGCGCCGTCGGGTCCATCACGACGAAGTACACAAAAAGCACGAACCCTTGGACGGGAGCGGTCAGGCAGAAAAGGTAGGCGAAGAGCTTGTCCTCCGTACCGGTCGTCAGCATGCCAAAGATCCATGGTAACCCGAGCAAGAAGAACAGAAATACGGACAGCCGCAGTTGGGCGAGTGTCATCGCGTGATCCGCCGTCTTCGTGAGGTTGCTCGGGATGGTGAAGATGTTGTACAACACGAACACGAAGCTGATGAGGTTGATGAAGATGATTGTGCCAATCGGTAGCAGCAACCCGTACCAGAGAGCACGCCCATGCGGGTAGCAGATGTCGGTCAGGTTGTCCCGCTTCAGGTAGAGCGTGTAGTCGTGACAGATGAACCCAACGACCAGCACCAATGGTCCACCCCAGCACACGACCGTTGCCTTGAGGATGAAGTGAGCCGGCCGCAGCCGGCCCAACACCTTCACATACCGCATAAATTGCAGGTATGCCGTGATCAGCATCCACATGAACGTCACCAGTATGATGTAATGGAAGATGCTACCGAGCAGTGCGCACTCGATCTGGCTGATGCGGTTCTGGTCGATATCCGGACCCTCTAAGAAAATGATAATCATCTCCACAGCGATAGCGCACGAGAGCTGCAGCAGTATCTTGCTACTAGCCTTCACCCGCCAGCTCGGGAACAGCAGAGCCGTGAGCAGTATGCCAAAAACGCCGACAAGCGAAAGCGAACACCCGATCGCGGTAATGATGTCCAGCGCGAGCGTACCCTGGTCGGCGATGAACTTCTGCGACACACCGACCGTTTCCACCATCTGCGTATCCATCGTCAACCGCGAGAAGGAGGTTAGGTGGTAGCAGCCACAAAGCGTCAGCGGACCGGACACATTGACCAGCCGACATTCGTCGTAAGACCACCGGCCATACACGGTGGCATTTGGCTGTGCATCGAACGACCAGTACCCGCAACGTCCCGGGTGATCCCGGTGGGTTTGCTCGCGCGTGTAAATTGGGATCTCGTCCGGCATTCGCGACCCGTACCCGGGCAGGGTGACGCTGATGATTTTGGAGTTCGGACGTGCGATGGTGCCGTTCTGCGTTTCTCGGAACGCATGATCGTTGTAGTAGATGGCGATGACCACGCGCAACGGTGGTGGTTGGTACGTCTCTGGCACGTCGGCAATTTCATCTGGGACGGCTGTGACGGACTCTTCTGCGCTATCGTTCGACGCGAACAACTCGTGTAGATCACCCAAACCGTCGAGAACAAGCTGTGGAACGAACGAACCTATCTCCAGATCGCTCTCCTCTAGTAGCGACTCGGTGGATTGGTTCATGTACAGATATCTAAAGAGTTGGATGGGTTAACGTGCATGTGTAGATTCCTAACCCGAGCGACTTACCTCAGCGTATACCCGCTAAAGTCTTCATCCTGTTCGCCCTGTTGTTCCTCATTGCTTCTGTTCCGAAACAGCGCCAACCCGGTAATATTCGCTACGGCCGGATCTGCTATCAACACAATCAACCTCGCTGTACGAAACAACACCGTACCGTCGTTCACCTCCTGGTGCGCCTGCATCGTCTGCAGCGTCTGACAGTCGTACTGCACACCGGTCATCAGCGACACGGCATCTTCAGCCACCGCCAGCCTGTTCACGATCGTTTCGCTCGCATCTAGCAAGATGTTGGTCGTGTTCAGTGCCGCCTGCGACAGCACAACAGTCGTCTCGTTCAGATACATCATCCGGCTGAGGATGTTTGTGACGTTGCAGAAGTACTGCCGGCTGGCTTCGGACCGTGCCTCCAGCACACTTGGCACATTCGCGAGCGTTTTCGAGATGTAGAACAGATCGGCCGGTATGACACTATCCGGGGCAGCCAATGCATTACCAGCTGTGCGCAGCATCTCCTCCAGCACCGTATCGTCTAGTACCCGAATGCTATAATCGTACAGGAGCCGTGTGGTCGGATGTGTGCGCCGGGAACAAACCCGCCGGCCCGGATCCCAATCCCATGCGCAACCGTAGAGATAGTCGCCACGGCAGCGACGTATCAGCGGAAGTCCGGTAGGCTCCACCAAGCAGAGATTACGAGGTGCGACCGTCTCACCGAGCCGTGCAGCCCACCAGACGTTTTTAACTTGTGTCACTTGCAAGCTATCCGGTAGACAGTACTCGGTGCTGTTTGCTCCGATGAAGCGAAATGTCGTCCCATCCATTGATTGCATCGCACGGGTCAGGTTTTGGTGCATGCGATAATGGTGCAAGAGGATCGCAGGCATACCTACAACGAGAACCGAGTTTATGTTGCAGAGAGAAGGAGCGCAAGACACTTCGTTACTTCTTTATTACTTATTTGCATTTGTTTTTTTTATGTAGAAATTCGAGCTTAGATTGTACCATTTGCATACAGGGTGGAAGCAATATGTTGTTACTCTTCCTTTACTAAACCGTTGTTTGTTTTCTTGTTTCAGATAACCCATCGGTGTGTGTGAGTGTCTTTATAGACAAACCACACCATCACCCACAAGATGGGGCGGCACATTCTTTCACTATTCATGGGAGTAGTGTCGTTAATGCTGCTGCCATACGGCTATACCTGGACCGAGTATCGAATACGTAGAAGTATCGACTTGTCCGCAGCCAACCCACTGATATCGGACACGAAGCTGCCAACCGATC
Organism: Anopheles punctulatus; assembly: GCA_000956255.1. Lineage (NCBI taxonomy): Eukaryota > Metazoa > Arthropoda > Insecta > Diptera > Culicidae > Anopheles > Anopheles punctulatus. The sequence goes on along the minus strand of JXXA01013008.1, from coordinate 7,462 downwards.
TGGTACCGTCCGGTTACAGTATCTATCTGCACCCGGTCCTAGACAAGTCTGTCTTTACCGGACGCATCAACATTACGCTGGTGTGCGCCAAGGCTACTAACCAGATCACATTGCACGCCCACCACGATCTCAGCGTCAACGAGCTAGACCTCACCGTGCAGCGCATCGATACCAACACCGCCAACGGTCCGGTGAAAATACGGCGCGTCGATCGCGTCCCGAAGAAGCCACTGCTAGTGATTTACTTCCACGACCAGTTGACCGTCGGTGCGTCGTACGAGGTGCGGCTCAAGTTCGGTGGCAACATCTGGGAGAACGTCGAAGGTATCTTCGAAGGTAAGTACAAGCAGCAGCTAAACGTCCCGGATGCAGCAGAATCGGAAGCCGTAATCGAGGCGGACGAGCACTCGTACATCGGCACCTACTTCCGGCCCCACCATGCGCGCCGTGTCTTCCCGTGCTTCGACGAGCCAGCCTACAAAGTGCCATTTAACGTGAGCATCGTACGGCCTCGCACCCACCATGTACTGTTCAACACCGAGCTCGAGCGCACGGAAGAGCTCGATGCGAAGCAGGTGATCGATGTGTTCAAGCAGACGCCACCGATGTCCACCTTCACGTTCGGCTTTCTCGTGTCCGATCTGCTGCAAGTACCGTCCATGTCGGACGAGAAGGACGCCGCCGACGGCCTGAGCCCAACGGTGCGCATCTGGGCGAGGCGCGACTTTCAGAAAAACGTTGCCGATGTGGAGCAGCGCGTAAAGGTGGCGATGAAGAAGCTGCAGGAATACTGGGGCGTGGAGTTGCCGCTGGCAAAGCTGGACGTGGTAGCGCTGCCAGGCTTTTCATACGTAAAACCCGCCGACAACTGGGGACTGATTGTGTTCAAGTAAGTTTAAAATGAGTTAATTTTAATGCTCTCCATTAATCGCCCTTTCGTTCTACTTTGTTGCTAGGGAAAGCGAAGTGACGCGTGGATACTATAACCTTGCTCAGGAGCTAGTCTATCAGTGGTTAGGATCGTGGATCACACCGGTAAGTAACGCGTAGCTAACAACCCACCTGCAACACAACATTTTGTGTTTTTATATCAAGGGTATATGGTTATTTGTTTAAGAAATAAAAGTGTTTTTATTACAATTATACATTAAGCATTACGGCCAGGCCGTTTCTCCTCTAAATAATAAAATAAATACAATTATACATTACACTCATCAAAACAAAGTGTACATACATACTAAGAAGTGTAGAATGAAAGGGTCTCCAACCAATTTATTTGCGAACATTTCATATTAAATTTGGCAAATTAGCAGAAAGTAAACATGGCAATTTAAAGACATTTTACATTTGAAGAGTTGATTACACTATTTTTTATCACCATTTTTGGCGATGTTTTGTAAAATATTAATAAAAAGCGAAATGAATAATTAATGAATACTCTCCCTTCTCCTCTCGCAGCACTGGTGGAGCGATGCGCACGTTAATAAAGCGATTGCCGGATTCCTGTCCGCCGACACGGCTACCAAAATCGATGGGGGCGATGAGTTCGAGGGCAAGTACCCGATGACGATTCTATATTCGATCTACTACGAGTTCAGCAAGCGATATCCGCACTCTCGCATTACTGCCATGAAGCAAGAAACAACCTGCAGCAAGACGGAGCTAGTTCTACGCATGCTAAACTACACCCTCGGCGAAGAAACGTTCCGGCGCGGCCTGCAGAAGTTCATCCAGCACCGAGAGTACAAGACGTTCTATGGGGATGACGTTTGGGAGGCGCTAACCAAGCAAGCCCATCTCGACCAGCGCTTGTGCGAGTCGGTGACGGTGAATGAGGTGGTAAATTCGTGGATCACGAAGGATCGTATACCGATGGTAAAAGTGGTACGGTCGTACGCAAACCGTTCCGCAACGGTCACACAGCGGTTGTATCTCCGCGAACGTCCACATGACGTGCCAGAGCAGGACAAGATGCTGTGGTGGATACCGATCGTGGTCGTGACGCAGGATCGTCTTAACTTCCGAAACATCAGCACGATTAAGTGGATGAAGCAGGTGCGAGAGGCGCAGCTGGAAGAACTGCCCGGACCAGACGAGTTCATTATTGTTAACCCGGAGGAGATCGGTCCGTTTCCGGTGAACTACGACGAACGGAATTGGAACCTGCTCGCGACCTTCCTGCAGCGGGAGGAAAGCAGAACACTAATTCCGGTCTACACTCGGTAGGGCATGTGTCTTCGAATGCTTAGACAGGTCTTTACTCACACACCTTCTTGTATTACCCCTAGCGCAAAGCTGCTACACGATGCCTGGAACCTGGCGTACGCTGGTGATCTCAGCTTCGGCACTGCCTTCAACATGACGCTCTTCATGAAGTACGAACGGAACCATCTGGTGTGGAATCCGGTCTTCACGCTGATCGATCACATCGGCCGGCACATCGACATGTCCGCAGTGCACAAAAAGTTTGAGATGTACGTGCGCACACTGTTAACGCCACTGTACGAGGAGCTGGTCAGTAACCAGCAGGAAAGCGAAGAGATGTGGAAGGCGAATTTGCGTTCGCTCGCCAAAAACTTCCTCTGCCGGGCCGGGTACAAACCGTGCATTGAGGAGGCGCAGCGTGCATTCAAGAAGTGGATGGACAGTCCGGAACCGGATGCGGGTAATCCGTAAGTGGTGCTCACGATTGTGTTCCAAACAAAAATACTTATCAAATCTTACACGCAGGGTCGCGAATCAGTACATCTGCCCAGTGTTCAAGTGGGGCACGCGCGAAGAGTGGGAGTTCGGACTGCAACGCGTCATCAACTTCCCGGAGACGCGCATCAAGAGCGAACGGACGTACCTGCTGAAAACGCTCGCCGGTTGCCCGAGCCAACCGTTCAAGATTGATCGGCTGCTGAACATTATGGTGCTGGAAGACAACGGCAACTTCACCGACAACGATATCAGCCTCATCTTCAAGATGCTGTCCGGTGGGTCTAGCGGCTACTCGACGCTGTTCAACTTCCTCAAGCACAACTGGGATGCAATCAAGATACGGTAACGTGGCGTTCGCGCACACACACGATTGTGACGCAGTTCAGCTCTGAACATTTTTCTCTTCGTTTCAACAGCTTCAAGGATCGCGAGTCACTGTGGGACAACATGATCAACTCCGCAACAGGACTGTTCACCACCCAGGAAGGCTACGACATGGTGTCGCAGCTCTATGTACAACACCAGGGTGAATTCGGCACGGCCGAGCACATAATCGAAAAGTCACTGAAAAACATCAAAGAGGAGACGAAGTGGAGCGACGAAAACCTGCCCGTAATCGAGGCGTGGCTCGATCAGTTCCTCGCTAGCAACGGTGTTGCCGACCAGAAGTTCCTCGGTTAGATAGCGACACGTGTACCACGTTCGAACGGTGCACATCCCGTTTCATGTCTTTTCACAGTAGATTTAGAGTGTTTTAGGATAAAAAAAGATAATAAAACCTTGAGTCTTACCTATCTCGTTCGGGTCGTCCGCTTCGAGTGCCTCCAGCTGGCGTTCCCATTTTTTGTCACACTTCATCACGACGTGCAATAGTAGACGGACAGTGTACCAGCCACTGCTGGCTGCGGTCCAGATATTCTCTACTCGTTTCACCTGCATCGATTTGATCGTCTCGAAGATATGGCTCAGCTCTGGACGCCGGCGGAATTCTTTGCGAAGCTGGGCAATGTGCGAATCGTAGTCCTTGAGACGCAACGTTGCCGGTTCATGCTCCACCAACAGCTCGACCGTTGCGGCAAAGTACCGCCGACAGTTGACTTTTCGCTGCGCTAGAACGGACTCGCTCGTGATGTGAGCAAAGTTTGGTACCAGATGTGCCTCACACCAGTACAACCTCGGCGGCCCGTCCGCTTCCATCGTGATCTCGTACATCGTGCGGTTCTTGCCCAGCTCCCACTTGGCACGGGCCGTAGGCAATTTCTTCACCCTGCGGCTGCTGAGCCGCTCGTCGTCGATGTTCGTGAAGCACACGAACCCGGTGTCGGTCGGTTCGGCACGCCAGAACCACCGTGCACCGTACATGGTGGCGAAAAGCTTGTGGCGCACCTTGTCGAAGTACAGATAAATGCCCGGCCCGGTACCGTCCGCCTTAGCCAGAGTCGTATTCGGCTGAAGGCGCTGGTGTTGCTGTGCGACACAAACGATACTGTCCGTGATGGCTGCCAACGGCAGCAGTGACTCTGTCTCACCGCTGGAGCTCGAAGAACTGGACGAGTTCCGGATATTACGGCGTGGATCAAACTGCTGCACGGCGGATATGATGTTCGTGACGCTGTTGCAGTCACGGGAGCTGTTGCGCAGGTCGAGCAGCAGCTGTTGCTTCCTGTTGCTATCGATATAGTAGCTGTCACGCACCGTATCGTTCGCTTTCCGGTCTTTCGTGACGCGAAAGCAAAAATGTTGCAGCGCGGCGTAGCGTGTCGTATACTCCTGCTCGTTGCAGTGCAGCTGCTGTAGCGTCTGCTCACGGTACAGGCACAGCAGCACTAGGGAGGCTGAGCAGTTCTGGAACGTGATCTGGTCGGGATTGTCCATAGCTATCGAGGCACAGTCACGCCCGGGTGGGGAATTCTCGACGGGCGGTAGCAGCACATGGGATTTTTTCATCAGCTTTTCCAGCGGTTCGTTCCACTGTTTCCCGGGCAGTCGGCGTACGAGACCACCGTATCTTACAAGCCGACGCGCTGAGATCCACCACTCAGACACACCTTTGTCGGAAAGCAACTGGCGCACATCGGCCAATGCCGCCGGATCCAGACTGTAGTAGTCGGTGGACGTACCGGACTCCACGCACCCATCCTGATACGGACCTGCCGCACGCAGCCCAACACACAATGGCCGATCGTACTGTTGACTCGTCGCCACCACAGTATAACCCGGCGGACAGTAACAGTCGGGCGGAATCTTCAGCCAATCCGTAAACGATTGTTTCGGTACGATCTTCGACTCGCAGTCGTTCACCGTGAGATACGTTGATGGATTGGGCAGTGGGTTTGATCGTGTCGTTGACTCGCTCGGTGTTGCGACGACCTTCACTACGGACACTGACAGCACAGCTAGCACTGGTAACAACAGGTTTAGCAAGGGCTTCCCGCACGTGCACAAGCCGATCGGACCAACCATCTCCGGGCTGGTTGCACCTAGCGATATTTATGTTTACTGAACTCAACGCCGTTCTTGTGTTCTAAAACGCGCGTCTTATCTAAAGACACCTCACACCAGCAGCAGCAGCAGCAGACGCATACCGCTGCAACTACTAGCAACTACCACCACAAGCTCACACATACGCCCACTTGCCGGTTAAGGTCGAGATCCGCAACACCGATGCACCGGGATGTTCCGCTCGGCTCGGCGGTTTGCCAGCGAATGAGCGGAATGCGACGACGTCAGTACGCAACCGCGGGTGCAAATGTACCGTGCGATAGTGATACCGCACAGCACAAGGTTGAAAACAGCTGAAACAGACGGCAAACTGCCTAATAAGCGGCCCTCGCCGCGCTTAGTAGCTGCAGTGTCAACACACGTTGGCGAAAGTGTTTACCCACAGCAACGGCGAGGGTAAAAGGTTCTCGGCGGTCGCCATCGCTGGGAAAGCGTGCCGGGCTTTGCGCGCTGAAGATCGCACTAGGATGTAGTAGCTGTTGAGGTTAAGCCGCCGTGTAGTCGAGCGTGAGTCAGCGCAACACTCACAGCCTGTCCGGTGTACGTGCCTTTCGCTGTCTAACCTTTCATGCCTTCGGAACGAAAAATGCTCATCGCATGCACGTGATGTCATCGGTTTAGCGTCGCAGCACTACCGCGCTGTGTTGCAGTACGATAAAGTCGGATAAATAGTTTCTCCACCAGGGCGGGCGCGCATCAGGGAGAAAGTACGGCCGCACGTCCACTAGCTGCACATCACGGCTAGATATCGTGGCAACAATAAATTTGCGAATAATTTCGGGACCAAACCGCCTGTTCTAATAATATCAAAACAATGCCCCCGCAGCGGATGTCAGCGACGTCTGCACTTGCTACACGGCAACAGGCGGGCGGACAAACACGCTGCTAAAGTTCACCACCGGTGTCAGCTGTGGCATTCGCTGCACTTGCACTTGCACTTGCCGTGGTTGGCTCCCCCGATGCGGGAAACTAGGAAGTAGTCGGCGTCGATCGTGTTCGCCTAACCTGCGCGGGCGATGGGCGAAGCGATGGGCTGGCGGAGGCTGCCGGTTGTTGGTAAATCCGGACGTGGACCCATTGTTTCGATCGCTCGGTGTGTCGTCCTCTCATCACCTCTGCCCGCCGGTTGGTCTGTTGGCAAGACTTGTCGCACGGGCAAAAAAAGCTGCCTTTGCGACACCCCATCGCTTCGCGATCCCTCTTGCGAATGCTTGCGAAACCCGCCATCCGGCTCAACCGGCGAGGAGAAAGTATTTATTTTTACAGCTCATTATTTCAAAACTTTGAATTGTGGTCAAGTGCGCATTTGCGGGTGGGACACGCTGTGTCCTATTCTTGGAGCTTGCTGTGTTTGTGCAGGCGCTGTCTCCACCGAACCGAGAAGTGGCGAAACGTCCCATGGTTCCTGAGCTCCACTGCTCGTACACATGCATCGGAAGCGGATGCTGCGACACTCCGCTGCGTTGTAGTGCGTTCTTACCGGGTCACGGGAAGACCGTTCTTACCGGGCTTTTTTTTGTTGTTGTTTTTGTTCCAACGCGCACGGACGAAGCACATACCGCGAGCGTGCGTGACACAGTGCGTGACGGTTCGTGCAGGCCGCGACAAAAGCTCGCCCGGCCGTTTGGAAGCAGTGTGGTGTGGTGCCGCGCGTCAGGACGCAGCGGATCGAGTGTGAGCTGCCGTGGCGGTCGACAAACACCCGAACCGGGATCGGATGACGGAGAAGGACGGCAGAGGTGGTAAGGCTTGTACAGAAAGCTGCATGCGTGTGTGGTGCGTGTGTGTGTGTGTGTGTGTGCTGTGTGTACGTTGCTAATCAGCACGTTTTTTTTTTGCCACCGTCTTGGAGGTAGGAAGTGAGCGATGAGTCGACGATCAAACGCTAGTCTACAATCAAATTTTCAATGTTTTTCCAAAAATCGATTGCAAACAACGACCGTTTGAGTGGTAACAGAATGTTTATGTAATCAACATCCATAAAGCCCTACAGATCCCACAGATTTGCTACAAAGCCAATGGCTGCCACAAAGTGCACTGGAACCAGGATAGTGAGCTGTCGAAACAAAATCGTGCCATGATCAGAATGAACGGAGGTGATCGATTGTGTAATCATGATGCAGTAGTATTAGTAGAGGCATTAGTAAATCAAGAATGATCTGTGATTGAAAAGGCACACACGGACTTAATATAGACATCGTTGCGTGTTCGTGTGAGTGAGGCAACACGAAAGAGGTAATGAACGATTTGATAAATA
>JXXA01013001.1:0-13851 GCA_000956255.1 Anopheles punctulatus | reverse complement strand
TAAAATAAATGTTTGGAGCGCTAAAATTGTATGACTGCGTTGGCTCAAGCGTTTTTTAGCTATCTACATCACAAAGTAGTTTCCAAATAAAGCGCTTAAATTTATGGTTATTATTAAGATATTAGTGTTTGTTTCATTTAAAAACTAAACATGATTAGATCCTTAACGATCACAGCGCGGTAAAAGCATAAACTGGAAACATGAAAATAGCACAACAATCGGTGCGTTTTGGTCTCCCTTGCATCAAATTTTGTGCTATTATTCAACTCGATAAAATTGTTATTCATCGTCATTGCGTTAGCAAAAAATGTGTCTTTTACTTAAGCTAAAAAAAGATTAAGTCAAAAAATTATTTTTAAAACCAATTGCACTCGCTTCCGAGCTCTAGTTTGGATAAAAATTTTAATGAAAAAATTGTTGTTTCCTAGCAAATCTTCTTATCGACTGTTAGTTTTTGGACAGCAAAGATTGCGATAATGATTTTTCGAAAATAAAGGCTTAAAATATTTGTAGAAAGTCTTGCAAAATAGGCTAATAAAATCAACTATATTACAAAACAGATTTTAGACTACAAACCGCCATGGTTTGTTAATATTGTTCATTTTCCCGTCGATAGCACAACGGTTAGTGCTAGCACAACAATTGGGACACTTACACTATAGGAATGTTCGGACTTGTCTACAAGAATAACTGACAATGTCTACAATATTTTGAGCTTAGCTATACGATGATTGAAATGTGCCTACCGAACATGTCTATTTAATCCGTGAAAACCCTGTAAACCCCCGCTGTGTTCCGCTGAGGTGTCAGAGACGGTAGAATATTGGTATAGGTGAACCGAGAATGTGGTCCGAAAAAATCCTCCTTACATGTGTGTACGTGTTGCCCTAGACGCTGAACGCGGTAGGCATTGCGAAAGAAAATAAGTTTCGGTACCGTTGCCAAATCGCCTCTGCCGATCGCCGTTGATCCACTCGGCAGGGGTTGTTGTTTTGAAGTATCTCAGACACATGCAGAGCCTTTGTCTTTTCAACGTTTTGGGGCGCATTGAGGGTGATGTTTTGGCCAGTCTGATGTCATCAACGGTGGCGTGAGGTGTAATTGGTGATCTACATTCCAACGCTACCGAAAACAAGGGGTGTTGCCGCAAACCGAAATGGAGGGTGGCTTCCGGAGCATAATGCACTTGAGCTATCGAGACTACCGGTCCGTGCCGGAGGAGCTGCGGGCGGGCGGTAAGGACGCGATTGATGAGATCTACCTGAAGGAGAATCTGATCGTTTCGCTGCCCGACTGGTTCTTCGTGGAGATGACCCATCTGCGGTTTTTGTGTCTCGCCGGCAACATGATCGAGTCCATCCCGGCACAGATCGGACGGCTGGAGTGTCTGGAAACGCTCGATCTGTCGGAGAACGCGTTGCACCGCTTGCCCCCGACGGTGGGCATGCTGAAGAGGCTCACCAAGCTGCTGCTGAACGGGAACAGCTTGACTCACCTGCCAGCAGGTGCTGTATTGTGTTGCCGATCTGGACCTGTGTATCACGTGGCAATCACTCATCGCTTCACAATCGTTACAGAAATCGGTCTCCTGCGCAAGCTAGAGGTGCTAGATGTTCGCAAAAATCGTCTCACAAACATTCCAATCCAACTGTCCCGATGCGTGGCGCTGGAAGATCTGCTCGTGGACGACAACCGCGGGCTTGTGTCCATACCGACGCGTCTCTTCAACCTGCCCGCCCTCACCTACGTATCCGCCGAAGGTTGCAACCTGTTCCAGCTGCCATTTTTCATCAACACCTCCACACTGCGCTTCGTGCGCGTCTTCAGTCACAATCACTGCCTAACGCACTGCCCACTAGCGTTGAAACGGTTCGCCCAGCACGATTACGTCGCGGTGGAGGAGCGCCTGCAGCGCATCAGAAACCCTTCCTGCTACCGTCACGTTCAATGCCGTGCCGTACCGTACAAGCTTAACCTTCCCGGAGAGCTGAGCCAGCTCAGCAATCGTGCCGGTGACGGTGCGAGTGTCAAACCGAACTCACTCTTGGAGGAAACGCTGCGCACTGTTGCCAGGACTGGTGTACGGCTGGAGGTTCTGGAGCAGCTCCACTTACCGGAGTGTCTTACCCACCGTTTGCTCCATGGTCCAGACGCTTACTGTGCTAGTGTGCCGTGTGGGAAGGAAATATTCAGTGCAGCTGTACTGGCGCTAGTGCAAAGGTGAGTAGGTGCGCGTGAGGCACCATGCGCCTCCACTGAGACGTTGGCAGTTCCGAGCCAAGCGAGTTTTTACTCTTCTTTCCTTCGGTGTCAACGATCAAGTTTGCCGGCTCAATTTACTGTTTTAATACAACCATACTTCTAACTAGATACTTCTCGCTAGGAGGAGAAACTTCCCAATGTGCACCCAATGTCCCAGCTTCTGAACGATTAAGCGTTTGTTCAGATATTCCTTAGTGTTTTTCGCAAAAGTCCCCGCTAAACTAAGCCATTTTCGGTACAAAGGTAGCCTTATTTGGAGACGACAGCAACAATCGTATTTACATTAAAAAAAAAAACACACAGTTGTTGGCAAAGAAAGTCCAACACTTCAAATCAGCAGTGTTGCCAGATATGCAAAAAAGTCAGAAAAAAATCATAACGTCTGGTATGAAAACGCGAGCGAACTTATTCGTACACCTAATGGGATAACTCAGCACTCATTGGACCAATCAACTATTTCTCCAAAGTTTGCCCCATTCGCTCGTAGTGGACACACCTCAGGTTTCTTATCGTTTGTTGCCAAAAACGCTATCTTATCACGCGCGCGTAGAACCGCTCCGAAGCGCTGGTTCGGCACATACTGTGGTGGTTGGTTGTTAATTCGGTTGCCTGTATCGCTTTGTGGTTTTATTTTCAGAAGGGAGTACGCATTAAATTTCGTACTGAGCGTGCTGTTCTGCTCGAAGCTGTGTGCGGACCGTTGGTTCCAGTACAACTGCGACCGGTACGTGGAGCTCCCGTGGCAGGTTGTTGCCTGAGATCTCTCCCACTCCCTCTCTGATTTTCTTCACATCTTCAAGCTGCACATTCACGGTTGGAAAGCTTACAGTCGCGACTGTGAAAGGGTAGGGAGAATGTAGTGTTAGTTTGAGCAGCATCCAAATCGAAAGCTGAAAATTGCACCGCTTACCTCACTGTGGATGGCAATAACACCGTCCTCGGCGTCGGCACGGATCGAAATCGACGCGAAGCCGTTCGGTTCCACCACCACCTGCAGCCCCGTACAGGTTTGGCCCTCCTTGGCGCCGGAAATCACGTCACAGTAGATGCCCGCCGGCAGTCCCGTCTGCAGGATCACGTTCATGTCGAACGGTTCGAGATTGAACGCGACGAAGCCGACGTTACCGCGCGCGAACGCGATTTGGTTGTTGCCGTTGTCCCACCAGTGCTGGAGCGGCGTTCCCCACGCCACGTTGCGGAAGTGGATCATGCTGTAGATCTGCCGCCAGCGGTGCTCACAAATCCAACCGCCGCCGCACGTCTTGTCCGGGTTGATGATGGGCGACAGCAGGTTGCCCTGTGCGTCCGCCGGCGGGCCCTGGTCGAAGCTGGTGAACGCGAACGAGCTCATGATGCGCAGCTGCCCGTACGGGAAGGCTGCCGCGAACGCGGTCGCCATCTTGTACGGCCGGGGGTTCTTGTGCGTCAGGATGCCATCGTGGCCGCGCTGGTTGTCGTGGTTGTCGACGAACACGAACGCATCGCGCGTGGACAGCAGGCCCCAAGCCTCACCGAAGTTGGACAGCCACCGGAGCGCGTCGCCCCCGCTGAACGCACGTCCGATGTAGTGCGAGAACATAAACTCGGTGACGGTGCCGAGGTGGATGTACTCGTACTTGCGGACCGCCTCGTGCGCACCCATATCGATGACCTCCTGCGCCAGGAAGGCACGCGAACCGGGCCAGAAGCCGTACGCCGTGTTGAGGTTCTGCAGCCGTCCGAAGATCACCTCCAGATCGGCGGGCCACATATGTTTGGCCGCGTCCACCCGGAACCCGGCGACGCCGAGCTCGATCAGGTGGTTGAGGAAGTCGACGATGCGGTCCCGCACCCAGGGCACGGCCTGGTTCAGATCGTGCAGGCCAACCAGCTCGCAGTTCCGGATCTCCACCGCATTGTTCCAGTCGTTGATGCCGCACGGCGTGTTGAAGTCCGGCCATCCGAACGGTACGGCCGGGAACTGACGGTCGGATGGGATGGCCGTAGAGCCGCCGGTACCGATGGCTGGCTCGACCGGTTGCGTCGCCCCCATATGGTTGATGATGATGTCCACGTACAGCCGGACGCCGACCGCATTACAACGGCGCGACATGTCCGCAAACTCCGCCTCCGTGCCGGAGCGTGTGTCCAGCTTGAACGAGATCGGCTGGTAGCGTTCCCACCACGGACGCGTCCCGTCCGGATTGCGCACCACTATGTTCTCGTTGACCGGCGACAGCTGCACACCGCCGTACCCTTTCGGGCCGAGAAACCGCTCGCACTCGTCCGCAATGTCGCTCCACTTCCACTCGAACAGATGGACGATGGTGCTGTGGCCCTGGGCGAAGTGTGGATCGTGCTGACCGACCGCGACCGACACGAGCTGTGCCACCAGCAGCAACAACGCGGTGGTTCCTTGCATTTTTGGCATTAAAAAAAACCCGGCCTTTACTTGACGTTAACGACACCCTATGGCTAAGGGGCACTGGACCGAGACGCAGTAGGATGCTACCGTTTTATAGCTTCCGAAACGGGCAAATCAGTTGATGGGAAAGCAATGTTTCGCGGGGTTGATTGTTTTATCGACGCTACACGCGAACATGATACGGGTACTGATAGCACATCACGCTGTGTTCAAGATGTTACCGCGGAGAGCTTCTTGTTCGACAGGAAGACGGTTGAGTTAGAGATTAGTTATCTGGTTTGGTATTACTTTCGTAAAGTCTTTGGTCGATGCATGTGGATGGAGCGACTATCAACTATCGTTTCCTTGTTTTAAAAAGCATGATTTTTTTTTTTAAAAGCATAACTTTCAAGATTTTATAAAAAGTCGGCCGAAGAACAATTGCGTTGCTTTGCATGCATGCTAGCAAAGAACATAAAAAAACGACCAGTAAGAATCGTGACTTCAATCGTGGCTATACGTTGTATTGGTTGATTAATATTTGATTTTATATTTTATATCCATATACCGGTATGTACCAGCATGGTCCCTTCCAACGCGTTCAATTATGTTCTAAATACGTAAAAATATTGTTTGAATAACTTATGAAGTCAATAAAAGGTATAGAATATGACAATACAAATGGAACACATCGAAAGAGAAATGCGAGTCATTTTAACACTGGTAGCAGAAAAATGCCCGTTGGAACATATTAATTTTGTATTTTGTACTAAATTAATTTGCGCCTCCCGCACGATTCTCTCACTTGTCGAGCAGATATTTCTCACGTTGGCGTTTATTCGAGCAATTTCGATTCGTTCGAGGAGATTCGAATATTTCAGCCTTTGTTGGCAACACTTCAGAAGCGTGTGTACGCGCTACTGCGCCCTCTGTCGATGAATACATAAACTATACAGTTTTAGAGCTTAGAACTACATAGAAAACAATTTCGCAATGTATATTTATTTCATAATCGTTTGAATAGCGTTACATTTATAAAAATACTAACTTTTCATGGAGTTTTTAATCGGTGCTTTTGAACAACTCTTTCCCATTTGACAGCCATCACCGATCCGCGTGTACGTGTGCGCCCGTGATTGAACATGTGTGCGTGAGTGAAAAAGGAAGCAAAGCGGTGTGTTTGTATCGTGTTTTCAGTCGAACTCAAGCGAAAAAGCGACATCCGCTTCTGTTTATCGATTTTTCACACCTTTAAACGCAAAAACCTGAAGTGCTGGTGACGGCGAGAAGGTAGAAACCTTCGTTCCGGCGCATTTCCACCGGTGGAAATGGTCTCACAAAAATCGCTGCGAGGTAGCGCTGCCGAAAGCGGGAAAGAAAACAAAGCAAACACGGCGTCACCAGCGGGTGACGGCAGCACTGGTGCCGGGTCTGCTGCTTCCAAACAACAAACCACGAAGGATGCGCAGGTTGTGGGACCGGACGGTGTAAGTTCCAGTGCGGCCGGATCACCGGATGCGAGTGGTGGGGAGGTAAGAGGGTGGGGCGTGATGTTGTGTTTTCTCCTGCTTTTCGCTTAACCGCGTCCCGTGTTTCCGTAGGGTGGCAAGGATGAGCTCGTCATCGGTGAAGAGTATATGGTACAGCGGCAGGACGGTTCGTGGCACCCGGCACAGTTGATTCAGTCTCGTCCGAACCCGTCCGATCCGAAACAGCTCGAGTATTACATCCACTATGAAGGGCTCAACCGGCGGCTGGATCAGTGGGTGACGAGGGATCGAATATCGAGCGACGGCATGACGGGTACCAGCCCCACCGGTGACCGTATGGCCACCAGCGTGTCCATTTCAGCCAGCGCATCTGGCGAAATCGGCGGAACGGTGCGGAAAAGCCCGCTCGGATCGAACACCGCAAACGCGAAGGATCGTCTTGGGGGTTTGAAACCGGGTTCCAAGGAAGCTGGTGCGTTGCTGGCGACGGGCGGAAGCGATCTCATCGGGTCGAGCCTAGACGGCACCGATACGGAGCGGAAAATCACGCGCAATCAGAAACGTAGGCACGATGAGATCAATCATGTGCAGAAAACGTACGCCGATATGGATCCGACGACGGCCGCCCTCGAGAAGGAGCACGAAGCGATCACGAAGGTGAAGTACATCGACAAACTGCGCATCGGCAAGTTCGAGATTGATACGTGGTACTTTTCACCGTACCCGGAAGAATACGGTAAGGTCGGCACGATGTACGTGTGCGAATACTGTCTGCGATACATGCGGCTGGCGAAAACGTTAAAGGAGCATAAAGCCGTCTGCACGCGGCGCCAACCGCCCGGCAACGAAATCTACCGCAAAGGCACACTGTCCATCTTTGAGATTGACGGCAAAGATCATCGCTTCTACTGCCAGACGCTCTGTCTGATGGCGAAGCTGTTCCTCGACCACAAGACGCTCTACTACGACGTGGATCCATTTTATTTCTACGTGCTGTGCGAGATCGACCGCGAAGGGCAGCACATTGTGGGGTACTTTTCGAAGGAGAAAGAATCGCCCGAGGGTAACAACGTCGCGTGCATACTGATACTGCCGCCGTACCAGCGCAAAGGCTACGGGAAGCTGCTGATCGCGTTCAGCTACGAGCTGTCGCGCCGGGAAGGCATCATCGGCAGCCCAGAGAAGCCGCTCTCCGATCTCGGGAAGCTCAGCTACCGGAGCTACTGGGCGTACACGCTGCTGAAGCTGATCAAGGAGTACCGAACGACGACGATCAAGGATCTGAGCGAGCTGTCCGGCATCACGACGGACGACATCATCTGCACGCTGCAGTCGATGAACATGGTGAAGTACTGGAAGGGTGATCACGTGATCTGCGTGACGATGAAGCTGATCCAGGAGCATCTGCAGATGCCACAGTTCAAGAAGCCGAAGCTGATGGTGGACCCGGCGTACCTCAAGTGGACGCCCCAGAAGCGCAACAATCCGGCCAAACAGATCAAGAAGAATTAGATGGCGGAGTGGGTTTGTGTGGGGCGTGCGGGTGGTGTTAGGTTATAATTATATCTTCGGACAGTCAAATGTGCAAATGCATATGGTAAGAGAACAACAGCAATTGACGAGTTTTCGTTTTCGTCTTACGCCATGTATCACATTTGGGTACGATGTTACCCTGGTTCTGGCAAATCGCAAGTCAATAGACATGGAGAATTTGCCTGCACAAATAACGGTATGAATAATCTAGATTGGTTTTAGAATAGGATAGCAAGACTGGATTGATTTTAAATCAATGAATAAGATGATGATTTTCTGCAACATTTTATGCATTTTATAGATTTGAATCTTCATATGTATAAACCTTGCCTTCTGACAGATGCCAAAGGAGTCGGTAAAGGAATAAAAACAAAAACATAACCCAGATCTCCGCGCAACGTAGCCGGCATTTTCCGCGACACATTTTCGTTTTCATTGCACCGAATTGCAGTGAAGAAAAGTAGTTGATGCTGTTCCGGAACGCTGTGGCAATCGCTTTGTGCCGAAGTTTCGCTAAAAGTGGCCCTTACCTTCTCCGCACCGTGCGCACAATGGCAACACTGCAGGATGTGGTCGGTAAGCTGAACGAATTCGCACCGGAAAATCTGGCGGAAAAGTGGGACAATGTGGGTCTGCTAGTGGAACCGAGAAGTATTGCGAGGTGCGTACAAACTAGATAAGAAAAATAGGAACAGATTCATACGGCCACTTTTGGCGATTTTGTTCTAGCTCTATTACGAACATACTCCTGGCGATCGATCTGACGGAAGCGGTAGTACAGGAGGCACAGGAGAGAGGGGCACAAATGATTATCTCCTACCATCCGCCAATTTTTGCCCCACTCAAACGGCTCACGCAAGCCGCCTGGAAGGAACGCATCGTGATCGATTGCATTCGGAGCGATATTGCGATCTACTCGCCGCACACGGCCTGGGACAATGTGAGCGGTGGGGTGAACGATTGGCTGGCGGACTCACTGCCACATGTCAGCTCTCGTCCGGTTCTGGAGAATCCGATCAATCCGGCGTATGGTGCCGGACGGATTTGTGAGGTTAAGGGTGAACCCCTTTCGGAGCGCGATGCGGCCCAACTCATTGCAAAGCATACAGGCGTGGAAAGTGCCGTCGTTAGCTTTGGCTCCGGTGGGGAGCAGCGCAAGATTCGTACGTACGCCGTTTGTGCTGGTTCGGGTGCGAGCGTGCTGAAGGGTGTTAAGGCGGACATGTACATTACGGGTGAGATGTCCCACCACGAGGTGCTAGAGGCGACCAGCAATGGGACGTGTGTGGTGCTGCTTGGCCACAGCAACTCGGAACGCGGTTATTTGAGCGTTTTTAGAGATATTTTGAGCGAACGATTGAAGAACCAGGTAGTGGTTCATGTTTCTAGCAGCGATCGAGAGCCGATGAAGCTGGTATTGCGAGAGGAGGCAAAGTAGGCTTTGATACAGAATTATCATTTGGAAATGAAATATAATCCATAAATATTTTTTAACTGAAGTTCTACTACAAAAAATCTAATAAATAATGTGCTGTATTTTATCACTTACTAAAATAATCATCCAAAAACTTCATCCACTGATGATAATATGTTCAACCACATCGCTGAAAGTACGAAAAATTCCACTCACAGCCGGCCGGTTCTGTTCGGTGTACATTTCCGGTTGATATTTTCCCGTCTCTACCAGGTAGCCCTTCATTCCGATGCTCATCGCACCGAGACAATCATCATTTGGATCCTTTCGAGAGGGATGAAATTACAGGCAAAGAAAAATTCATTAAATGTGAGTACCCTTTCTGCAAAGTAATGTCTTGCGCCTTACATCACCGATCATGACACACTCCTCAACACGTACATCCTCCGGCAAGGCTGAACGGAAGAAGTATTCGTTCGGCTTTCCAATGCACACCGGCTTTACGCCCGTACTGTACTCGAGCCCCTTCACAAAACAACCAGGACCGAGGGCTATGCCATCTTTCGCTTTATAGTAGCGTCCCTCGTGGATGGCCACCAGCTGAACGTTTCCCCCGGAACGCTTCTGGTGCAAAACACGGAACGCTTCGTTGAGATGCTCATAACAAAACTTGTCCGGCGCAAGACCAACCACTACCGAATCGATCGCACGCTCTGCGTCATTTGGTGGCATATCCGTACGGGCATCATCCGTCAGCAGATAGTATGGATTAAGCTTATTTTCACGCACGTAATCGGCCGCCGCTCCGAGCGAACCGTATATTTCGCTACGCTCCAATTCGAAGCCAATTTTTCGGAGTCTTTCGAAAAGCGATCCGACACTTTCTTTCGTCGTATTAGTAACAAATTTCACTTTAACACCGTGCTGCCGCAACCTGCGAAAGAAAAAAAAAGGATATTAATTTGGGAAATAAAATAAAAATCATGTTTAAACCTTTTCAGCGCCTCGACCGCCCCATCCGTTGGCTGATCGTCCACATGTAGAGTTCCACTTAGATCGATTAACGCCAATTTCACACTTCGATTTGCCATGCCGTACTTTGTGGCCGTTAAAACGCCAGCATATGCGGTTGAACTAGCAATAACAGCGATTCGAGGATGGAGAAACAAGTTTTTGGCGATTGTTATCATTTCAAAAACATTGTTTACCTCACTAGAGCAGCCCAAACTGTAAAAGCTTCATGAAAAGGCGTCTGTCGTCTTTTGTGGAGCCCAACAGTTTCCGAAAATACATCTGAATATATTTTGTTTGCATCCATAGCAGAATATTTACTGCAAACTCTGCCGATTAATTTGATAAATATGACTCCCCGTCGATCTGTAATTATGATGCATAGAGCGTGAAACAAAAGGGTCCGCTAATATTTGATTTGGTACATTTCCAAACCTTGGTCAAACCAAACAAATGGTGTCGTTACTAAAACAAAACTAGTTTGGATTTGGTAAAACAGAAGCTTACAACGTGACAATCTTCGGAATCGAACTCGCTTAGCACTTTTAAACCATATGTAATAAACAGACAAATCGGTTTTCTACGGGTTATAAACTATGTCCATTGGGTACATTTACGGCGAGGTAGAACACCCCTTCAGACCCACAAGCTAACGCTTGTTAACCGTTCAATGCCAAAGGAGTTCGATATTTTTAACCCTTCGATCGTGAACAGTTTTACCCGTATCGATATTTTTGTGTTTTTCCTCTACTGTCTGTCAGTCGCGTATTAGCAAACACACGCACGCACGTACACACTGCAAGGAAAACTCGATACTGCTGGACGTGCGCGTGCCGTTGTTCTTCGCTCTGTATGTTATATTCCGTGGAAAATCGTCGTGAATGTTACCGTGAAAATCGTGCCGAAAGCGTGAAGAAACGTGCAAAAACAAGCGTACCAAGGAGTGTTGATGGTGTCCATTGTACAGTCTTGGTGAGCATTGGTTGTATGTTTTCACGCGTGACCGTTGTGGGGGTGGGTGCATTGGAAAGAATGAAGGGTTCACGACGGTGTCACGCACATGCAAACGGAAGGAAAACAGAATTGCATTTTTAATTTTCGTGGCTGAAAAAAGGTGTATATGTGTGTATGTGTGTGTACGGGTGTATGTATGATGAGGATTGATTCTCGTCCTGCATACCCATGTGAGATGACGGGCCTGTGAATATAGTTTCTATTGTGCGCAAAAGCGCACACTGTTATGTGTAACATCGACCCCCGTTGTCCGCTTGTTGTTGGTAGAACGTGCTTCTTCATGCACATGCAGGAAAATATCAGAATGTTTTAGATGAAATTAACTCCGTCAAAAGCCGTCGTGAAAATGGGAGATTTCCATATCGCTAACGAACCAGAACAGCTGAAGCAAGCCATGGAATCCTCCTGCACAATCGTGCTGCGTCACGTTTCACAGTGGTACGACTAATAAGTGTGTTTCTTTCCTACCCTTCTTTCCTGGAAAACGGACGAAAACCCGGCCCAAAAGCGAGGGCGACCATTTTCATTCGAGCGTTGCGAAGGGTCGGCGAGAGGGAGATTTTCCGAGATTTTCGACGCCGCCGTGTGTGTTGTCTCAAAAAATCATCTCCCCCGCAAACCGCCCGTCGCCTTGCATGTTTCCCTGCAGACGCGCGGGTTGCCCCGTTTCATGTTTTTATTCCACACATCTATCACACAAACACAGGCACACGCGCGTCCCAAAAGGGCGTGTGTATGTGGACGCGGACACAACAGCAGGAGGCTGTGCTGGTGCTGTCGCGCAGTGGAAGTATCCTTTTCCCGAAACAAACGCATCACACACATCTCCTTCATGCGCATATGTGTGTGTGCATGTACATATTTCGATTACGACTACGAAATACCTTCCATCACACACACAAACGGACGCAGGCCTCTTAATTTTTCCACTACGGAAACTGTGTCTTATTAAAAAGAAATAAAACAAACAACGTAATTCAATCGCCATCCTTCATGTGACCGAACCCTTGCCAAAGGTGTATGTGTGTTTGTGCCCTCAGTAGAGGATATTACCTGCCGCTAAAGGATGGAACGGGTCATTTCCCCCCAGGTTCCGGCACGACAAAGAGCGAGCCGGGAGCGCATTTTCCGGTCAGCATAAGGTGCGACACGCGAGCCAGCAAACCTAAACATTTTCATCTCCGGGCTTAACACACGCATCATCGATTATGTGGCTGGCGTTCGGTGGGGGTGAAAAAAATGGAAGGAAAACGGCACTGGGAATCGAACAATTCTCATTTCCCGACGCACACTTAAATACCACACGGGAAAATAAACAACGCTCGCGGCAGGGAAAACCCCCAATGCGCCCAACCTAATTCGTTGTGTTTGCCATTTGCTGCACACACACACACGCGCGCACGCTCGCTGGCACATATCTTCATGTTAGTGGAGTTTCAGGATAGGAGAGAACCACATACACACACAAAGAGGATAATGAGCAAATAAATGGGGAATAAAATAGAACGAACAAAAAATACACACAATAATCACCTCCATACAGAGACACACATTAGTCGCGTGTTTCCGGGTGAAATAAAAAAAACACAGACACACACACGCCCGATAAAAAATGAAACAAATTTGTTGTGCGAAAGGTTTTCCACGGGAATGCAAATTTCACTCCCACCAAAACACTAACAAAAAAACAAGCCACCCCTCCCTCGACAACAAGCGCTTCATTGGCGCATACAAAGTGTCCGCATGTGGAAATACCTTGTTCCGTTTTCGTGTCTTTTTTTTGTTGCTCTCGTAGCAAAAAAGGCTACTACTTTGAGGGCTCCGGTTTCCGGTGGCGACTGTGATGTGGAAAAAGGTAGCCGTGTGCCAGAAATCAATTCACAGCGTCGCTGGGGTGTGCTGGTGTTGCTGCTTGGGTTCCTTGTTTGCTTTTATTTACATTTTTTTCTTACATATTTAATATTTTCTGCCGTTTTTTTTTCCTTCTCGTTTCAGCGCTTAAACGGTTCGGATGGAAATTGTACGTTTGATTGTTCGCGCGGAAGAAAATACCGTCTGAGTGAGCGGCGAAAAGTGGTGGCGGTCCACGCGCACGCATACAGCCAAAGCAAACCCGGTTTTGTGCATCCTTTTTCCAGCATCGAAGCGGGCTTCGACATTCGTCGTCGGCAAAGACGGCGTGCAGTTTTGCTACCGTTGCCCGATTGTTGCATTTACCGCAGCGTGCGCGTGTCCTGTACGTGTGTTAGTGTGTGTGCATGTTATTATTGTTGCGGTGGAAAATTCAATTCCACTTCCCCCCCTGCTTGCCCTGGATTGGACCGGTTTCCATCCCGCAAAACCCCGTTCCGGTGCGCGCGTGAGTGAGTGTGAGTGAAGCGAGAGGGAAATATGGTTGGCGTGCATTGATCTTCCTCCACTCGGTTGGCGGTCCGAAGCCGCTATAAAAAAAAGCGAAAAGAAATCCGAGGTGTTGTTTAAATGTTCCCCAAACCGTGCCACTAGTTGTGAGGGGGTGTGCCTCCTTGTGTCCTGCCGTGTGCGTGTTCCGGAAGTGGCACGAAAAAAGAGCATTTGCAAGCGGATAATAACCGTCCGTGGGAAATTGCAACCCACCGTACGGGTAGCGACTCCCCTTCCGCCCCCCCTCCTCACCCAATGCCCGACGGTGGCGACGTAAGCGGGGAAAAGGATTAATCCATCATCAATTTTCCTTCCCCTACCAACGTCATTCCCCTTCCGCG
>JXXA01013000.1:0-24811 GCA_000956255.1 Anopheles punctulatus | reverse complement strand
AAAGAAAAAGGGGGCCAATTCGGTTCCGCTTTTCTTTTTTTTTCGTTTTTTTTTTTTGCTCCGCCTACCTTCGCTTCCTGTCTCCCTCGACCCGCGAATGATGCGCGCAGGGGATGCAAATGGGGAGGGGGGGGGGAAATGAAATTGTAATCATCAGGAAACGGTTTGCGGTCTCGCTCGCCACCTTTTTCACTCTCCCACTGCCATGTTCGACCATTGGCAACAACTTCACTTTTGGCGATCCGTGTAGTTGTAGCTGTCGTGTCATTATCACAAATTATCATCATGATTGATACGATCGAAGCGGGCCGGTGTTTGGAGAAACCTTTTGAGCGTTTTTTTTCTTAATTTTCGTTCCCTCACGCTAGGATCGTCGTGCATTTCTCGCGATCGGGGAGCGTTGATTGAATTGTTTGGAGCATGTTCGATTTTGCGACAACGCTCCGAAACGACAACGACTTGCTCCGCTTTGGTGCCCACTCGAAACGATGCCGTCCTTTGCCCAGCAGCGAGCAAACCAGTGAGTCATCCGCTCGGCACCGTCGTAATCGGTTCGTTTCAGCGCAACTTGGGCCCGGTATATGCACGTGCCGGCGTCGTCCGCGTCACGCGGGGGGAGGCAAGGAAGGGAAAGATGCGCTCCAAACCCTGTGACGACCTGCGCTCATTATGCGAACAGCTCTCGTCGCCTCCGCCCCGTCCACACACCGGGATGATGCGTTCGTTACGTGTGCGAGCCGTCGATACGGTAGGATGGCGTTTTCTCCATGTGAGCATGAGCATATGCGCTCGCGTGTGTGTGTGTGTGTGTGTCGTTGCACCGCCCTAGCCCTGTGTGGGAGGGTCGACTGTAATATATGTATGTGTGCAATAAACTATACGGGGCCGGATTTGGCTTGGTGCGCATTTGTATGGGCCCGCGCCACCCCACACCCGCTTGTATGGTTTATTTTAATTTTTATGCTCTTTTTTTTTAATGCACACCCCTTGCTACCCGGCGCTTCCAGCGTTCCATCGCGAGGGTGAGACTCGAATCAATTAACGGCAGCCAAGTATGACACCATATTGAAATAATAATAGTACAAGTAAAAACCGAGCCGAAAAACAAAATTTTGTTCACAACAATTAACAAAAAACGGAGCACAACAGATTCATCTCCAAGTACGCGAGCATCTTATGTTACTTTGCGTGCTTCAAAACGCTAGGTAGAACGAGGGACGCATTAAATTTCTGATGCTGTTTCTTATTTGCCTGGTTTTGTTACGAATTGGAAAAATCACAAAGCGAAATGAATGCAAAAAATGATACATTAAAATTTCGAAACTTCGCCTAATCGTCTTCAACATACGCGGCCGAAATGTAGTTTAATATTTTGATATACCGTTTAGGCACTTCCGGTGCGTACCGTCAACTTGGCGCAAGTTTTACACCCTTTGCGCTGACTAGTGTAAAACCCCAATTTAGTAAGTGCCTTGTTCACCTGCCCCTTACCTCCTCTCTCCCTCCCTCGAGCTCCATCTGATCACATGTGTGCATTTGTGTACACAAACGGAAATTTAAAAAAAATTATCAGCACGCACACATTGGTGCGATTGTCCGGGTTGATACCGGGCGGCGCACCGATTAAAGGACCCGGATGCGTGTGTTTCTGTGAGCGCGAGTGTGTGTGTGTGTGTTGTGTGGTTGGATACGGCCCCGGAACACACGACGGGGTCACATCACGGCGGAAAGGGGAGGGAAAATTTTAACAAAGAAACGGCCAAGAAAAAAAAACTACCGCTACATTTTATAGGTTGGCATAGATTTCTTGTTTTGACTCCAGCTTCGCTCCATCCAGCCCAATAAGCTCCGTGATAGAAGCATACAAAAAAAAAAAAAAAAACACCACCCCCCGAGCGACCGGGTTTCGCGCACGCGTGTATGTTCGAGCGGTGGTCGGTGTGAAGAAAAGCCCCAAAAATCGGTATCGGTTTAGCTGGACGTATTCTACACACCGACCCGAGGCACCGGTTTTCCTTCTGCACCGCCGTGAAGAAAGCACACACGGTGTTGAAAGAAAATAAGGTAAAAGCTACACCCGACCGAGAGATCGATTTTTTTGTTGTTGCTTCTCGCGTTTCTACCTTCCACTTCGCCCTACAAAAAGGAAACGCGTTTACAAAGCAATCAATTGAACAAGGTAGCGCCTTTTTTTTACCGTCCGTCTGCTTCTTCTTCCCGCCGTTTGCAAAACTTGAGAGCGGCGAGCGAGCGAGCGATAGGCTGTAAGGCAGCAATCCACATACGCGGCGTAACCTTATCTTCCCGGTCAGGTGTGTGTACGGGTGCGTCCTATCGCGATTCAAGTGGCCCCGTCTGGGTCCCTTTGGTTGTTGCTGCGCTCCGCACCGCCGATTTTGCGATAAGCGCAGGCACCCTTCCCTACCGTGCGATCATGACGATGATGATGTTGGCCAAAATGCGGCCTATTTGTCACCCTACGGACCTTCCACCGCAAGACTTCCGCCTTGCCGCACTTCAGCCGGCGACGGTCAGATTCTTTCTCTATCTCTCTCGCTGTTTCTCTCGTCCCCTCACAGCCACCCGCGCTCGGTTGGTTTGATAGGTGCACTTCTCGAGGGGCTCCAGAACCTTCCTTCCAACGAAAGAAATGGTTCCTTTCGTGCTTTGTTACAACCAGGGTGATTCTTGCTCGACGACGTTACTTTTGGAGTGGAACGAATGAGGGGGACTGACGCATCACCTCTTCCCCGATTGCCATTAATTATGCAAAAGTTAAGCAGCATGATCATGATCTACACCCGCTTACCTGTCGTAGCTCGCTCGATCGAATTTGTTGTTGATGGTTTCTGTTTCGGCAGCAGCCAGAAGATGTGTTGATTTCACTGAACAGCACCCGCAGCGGCAGTTACAACCTGCAACCCAGCACCGGACGGGTTTATGGAGGTACAATCGCGTCTCTGTGTGTGTTGTGTGTTGGGGCGGTTGATTGGTGAAAATGGTTCTTCGCATACGCGGCACGTACGTACCTACACACAAACACACCCGCGCGTGCATACAAACACACACCCGCCTACCGCAACCTGGGAAGCCCTATCGAAGTTCTGCTCAGCGCGGTGGTGTTGGTCGGCTTTTGCCGCTTTAGTACTCGGCCCCAAACCCCTGGTCGAGGAGCAATCCCACACACAACAATATTCAGCGCACACTGCACTCTACACACACGCACTCACACACGAATGCACACCACAATTGTTGTTCGATGGGGTAGGATGATGCCAAATGTTGCTCCCACCGCCGTCGTGGTCGTCGCCGCCGCCTGCTGCTCCTATGCCAGCATCTTCTCTGTTTGCAAAAAAGTTGATTTTTGTTTCCACGAACAAAAAAAAGCGACGAAAGCAGCCGCCGCGAGCACCACCGGGGTTCACACAACGAACGCACACACGTCCGCAGAGTTGGGCTGCCTGAAAAGGAAAAAAGTGCTCGGATTGCTTGGGTGTTCGGTCGCAGTTGGCACTGTACCGTATCCAGGTTACGCTCGGGGGATAGCTTTGACAGCGGCTGTCAAAAGTGTTGTATTTATCAGCGCTAAATTTGTTTTTGTTTTTTGACAGCTACGGTTGGTTGAGCACTCAATAATTGTTCAACAAATTCGAGTAATTTTCGGATATTATTTCTTCGGTTCTTTTATCGGATGAAACAATGCTGCTATGAATGCAAACATTACTCGTTTCACTAAACCATGGTGACAGTTTTCGTTCAGGCGTACATTAGGGTTTGCGATTTTTTCTAGGGTAGCGAGGATCAAGTTTTCCACCAGCGAATTCCACCTTCCTGTGTATTATGAAGAGCAAATCGGCCAACAACAACAATAGGCGAGATTGATCGGTTGATTTATTGGTTGTTATTCTTTTTTCCCTATCACCAAATCGCGAAAAAAAAAGTTTTCTATGAACTCAATGCCTTGGCGAACGATTTCGGTCAATTATAATCCATAGATCGATGATTATTTTTGTTAGGATGTTAGGACATTAGACTGTTTAATCAACTGTTCTCATAAAACGTTTATCAGCTTTATAACACTAACTTTCGTGCCTACGTGCCGTCTAGCTGACTAGAGAGATATTTATATACACAATGTCAACGCGCAATAACTGGTACAGCAAGAAAGAACAGCATCTGGTGATAATTTGATCTCTGAAAAGCTCACTCTGTTGATACAAAATAATGCCGAGAGCAGCACATTATGCGATCAAAGATTAATACGGTCTACAATTTTATTTAATGCTCAGCATGTCCGAAAAGGAAGTTGTAACAGGGAGAATTGGACAAAAAGAAAAATGGTATTACGGCTGGATCACTTATTTGCGATACCACATCTGCAATGTCTTCATGCGCTTCACCTTCTTTTGTAGCTGCAGCACACCGTACAAAAGGGCCTCGGCCGTCGGCGGACAACCAGGTACGTAGATGTCGACCGGGATGATACGATCGCAACCGCGCACGACCGAATACGAGTAGTGGTAGTAACCACCGCCGTTCGCGCAGCTTCCCATCGAGATCACCCATCGTGGCTCCGGCATCTGATCGTACACCTTGCGCAGTGCTGGTGCCATCTTGTTGGTGAGAGTACCGGCTACGATAATTACATCCGCCTGACGAGGGGACGCACGGAACACAACACCAAAACGATCCATGTCGTAGCGCGGCGCCGCGATGTGCATCATCTCAACGGCGCAGCAAGCCAATCCAAACGTTAGCGGCCAGATCGAACCTTTGCGGCCCCAGTTGAGCACATCGTCCAGCCGAGCGACAGTCCAATCCGCCCAGTTTGACTGCTTCGTGCCGAACGGTGAGTACGGAAGCTTTTCTGGTTTGTCCTTCTCCACCACTGGTAGAGTCGCCTTTGATCGTAGTACCTGAACCGCCCCGTTAGTTGATGGTAGCAGCAATGACTTCGGCAACAGCGGACGCAACGCCAACATTGTGAATAGGGTAGGAGGTTTCCGGACTATCCTGATCCTAATGCTAGCTAGAACCGAGAATGGATGCCGAACTGAGACTTTGCGGATACGAAACTACAATTCCGTAAGGTTCTATTTTGCTCACCAAACTTATATCAGATGCTCTGAGTGTGGTGCACACAGATCTGGGTTTCGATTTTACATAAGCTCGCGAAAGAACGGTCGAAAAAAAACACACACGCGTGAATGTCATGAAACGTCATACTATGACATTCCGCCCAAGATTGCTGTTGAAACGAAAAAATAAAATCTTTTTAAAATTTAAAACATAAACTCTGCTCTTGCATTGCGAAATGCGACTGTTACTTAATATTAAGCAAAACATTTGTCTTTTAGTTTTCGATCCAAATTTGAAAATAATTATATTCTATAATAAATAATTGATTCAATTTCGGTGTGCTGTAAATTCCATTATACTACTCGTTGAACAGCTTTTTGTTTGAAGATTAATATATTCTAAAGCATCCATCGATATTTTTGTCCTTTATCGTATGTTAAACTCGCTAGAGCATGACCATATTCGCACCGATTCGGGTTTATTCTGTTTAAAGTATTATTTGCAAACAGTGCCGCATATTGTAGTACAATCATTGTGCATCTTTCCCAACTAGCAAATCCAGCAGATAACTGAGCTCAGATATGCCTCGGATAAGTCGTTTGACTAATAAAAGTATTCTCCCCATTCGGAGGTTTAAAATGAAACCGTTGGTCAGCTATTTGTTCCGATTAATGCTGGTTACATCTTCACAAGCGTAAGCAACACCATCAAGTTCCATTTACTCATTGTCTAAATCCCAATCTAGTTTCTACTGTCTATATCGTAATTACACGAGCGTGTACTTTTTATATGCCAAACAGCTCGCTAGACTCCAGTTTGACAGAAAATATCCAAAAGCATCTGACAGTATTTTCCCTCGTCTAATAACCGCAAAGACGGCAATGCTGCTTCACAGACTGATGCAGCGGAAACGTTTACCATTAATATGAAAAATTATAATTGTATAAATATAGACGCAATTGTCTACTTAAATTATCAGCCTACTAAGCGAAGACATAATTATTCAATGCAAATTGTAATAAAAATGTTCTAGTTTTTATTTTACGCAAAGAAATTGTTAAAAAATATCGAAGAAATTCAACATAGCCAACCCATTTAACAGCAACCCTGCTTAACAGGCAAATGCAGCGGAAACGTTTACAATTAATATGAAAAATTATATTTGCATAAATATAGACGCAATTGTCTACCTGAAATTATCAACATACTAAGCGAAGACATAATTATTGAATGTAAATTGTTATAATAATATGTTTAGTTTTTACTTTACGCAAAAAAATTGTTAAAAAATATCGAAGAAATTCAACATAGAAACCCATTAATGCGTTTATTAGACGATGGAAAATACTGTCAGATGCTTTTGGATATTTTCTGGCAAACTGGACTCTGGCACGGCGTTTGGCATATAAAAAACACCCGCTCGTGTAATAACGATACATTCGGCGGAATGGTTATTTTGTGTAATAATGCTTTTAATAATGATTGTACAATGTGCGGACAAAAATTGTAGGTGAATGCAAAACCACACGAAAATCAAAACAACCTGAAATACAAACAAACATCCAATTTGACAGAAAATAACCGTTCTGACGAAATCGGAACTGAGCATGTCGGATTCTGTTTTGTAGTCTGGATATTTTCTATCAAACGCGATTTTACAGAAAATAGCCAAAAGCATATGACAGTATTTTTCCTCGTCTAATAACCGTATTACAGTACGAAAGGAACATTCGTTTAAAAATTTCGTGAGCTGTGTGGAATGCTTGAACGGGTACAAGTAGTGCGTGCTGGAGCATGTATTGTCGTTCGTACATCTAGGTGTGCTATGTGTACGCGTTTTACCCAACACTCATAACAGCCTAAAAATATCATAAATTCAATTCCGTCTGTTGAACAAATGTCTAAACTGTTCTGCTCAAAATTCATCCTTCGCAATTCTATAGTTATTTGTACAAATTTAAGTACGCAAATCTATAGAAAATTAGGATAGTTCGAGCAAATAGCTAGAATTTCGAGGTAAAGGTTTCAATTTCGAGCAATTTTGCCTCGACAACTGTGAAAGGCCCGTTGGGAACTGCTAAACTGATCGTTGCCTCTGTCAGTTTGTCAACTGTCAGTTCGCTTTCGCTGTCTGAATTTTTCTCCGTAAATTGCTTTATTCACTCTGTAGACATCGTTGTGATCAGTTGGATTTTTTTTAAGTGCGTGAGAATTGAAAATTGAAAAAGCCCTTATCGTACATTTCTCTAGGTAAGTGGAACATCCGGATCAGCAAAATGATCTGGAGAAAACGCGAAGCAGTCCGCTTCCTCGGTAATATTAAAAATGGCGCGTACGGACGATAAGACGACCTTTTTTCCGAACTGCGCTGCTGCTGCTGCACCCGTTTTCTTTCTCTTGGATGTTTGTCTGATCCGCATGTCGT
This sequence comes from Anopheles punctulatus, assembly GCA_000956255.1. Taxonomy (NCBI): domain Eukaryota; kingdom Metazoa; phylum Arthropoda; class Insecta; order Diptera; family Culicidae; genus Anopheles; species Anopheles punctulatus. The sequence goes on along the minus strand of JXXA01013000.1, from coordinate 17,307 downwards.
CGTCGTCGTGTCGTACTAAAAGCTTTGTCTGTCTGTGTGTGCCAACCATTTTTCCCGTAGTTTGGTCTACTTCCGAAAGAGCGTAGTGAGTGAGAAAAACATCTATAATACAACGACGAGGCGAACGTGCTGTGTGCGCTGCTGGGCAAACCATATCCTTTGTGAATCGGTCGCAGAAAAGCGAACTCAGCATTAGGTAGGCAGCTTTTTTCTTACCAGTGAAACATTTTTTTTTCCTAAACCCTCCCTACTCCCTGTGCATCAAAAGAAGAAAAAAACTTCTCTCTGCAACTGCAGCGTTACACACAACGTTAAATCATCCAGCCCCATGATTTATTCCCGGATGAGAGTGAAGCAGGCGGCAAAGGGTTTCTCTTTTGGATTCGCCTCCGAGGTGAACAATTTTTTTTCCATACTGTACGCCGCTCTACCTTTGTTGCGCGACGTGGGGGATAAATATTTTCTCGGAAATATGTTCTCGCCCAGCAACGCCGTCACACGCCTACTGTGATCGTACAACGTCACTTCTTCCTTGAACCAACACCCTTGAAAGCTTTTCTGCGCTGTTTGTGTGTATGCTTTTGTATTCTAATAAACCTTTCTTTGCATTATTTTCGATGTACCGTGTAACAGGAATGGACGCGAATCTACCGCTATGCCAACAGTTGGAGAGCCGGTTCCATAGACGCGTGCTCGACCCGGAGTTCATCGTAAATTACTTTCGAGATATCGCCGGGAATTTCATACTTGGTGGCCCTAACAGGAACCAGGAACCGCAGTTGTTGCCGCTGGACGCGGAGTCGCTCGGAAACAATAGCTTTTCTTCCGATAACTACATATTCAACGAACTAGAAGCCCGCTTGGCCACGATCAACCTGATGGAGGAGTTCATGTGCGGCGATAATCCAGAGGAGTACCTGCTACAGCTTAAACAGACCGACACAAAGTCATCCGTGTGCGGACGCGTCTTCAAGATCGGCGAACCGACTTACACCTGCCGGGAATGTAGTAAGTGTGAAGATGTGGGGATTTGGGGAATTGGAAGCTTTCGAGAGGCTCCATAGATTTCGTGATAGCAATATTAATGTTTCTCACCGCTCCTGAATGCTTTCCGTGGTTAGAGTTTACATTTTTTTTTTCAAGATATTCCATGAACAGACATCTTTTGAAGACAATAAACAGTCGGTGTGATGAGGATGTGAAGGGGGAAGGGGAAATTAATTCTTCCAACAGTTTCATGGGCTTTACTGTCCTGCGCTAGCAGCAGCTAGCAACTATTATTATTAATTCTTTCATCTCTTTATTCTTTTAAAGGCATGGATCCCACATGTGTGCTCTGCTCGAACTGCTTCAAAAAATCAACCCACCGTACACACAAATACAAAATGTCAACATCGGGTGGAGGCGGTTGTTGCGATTGCGGTGACCTCGAGGCCTGGAAGAAAGAACCATTTTGCGAGGAGCATGCTGTAAGTAGTGAGGGAATCCGTTTGTTAGATTCATTTTACTCTGATCTTTAAAATAATAAACTGCATCCGATTCCGATTCTGCAATCCACCATCACCACCGCTACTATCAACAGTGCATTTCGGACGCGGCACAGCAACAGCAACAACAACAAGACCTTCCGAAACTGTCCGCAGAGCAGGAGCAACGCTGCAATATTGTGTTCCGCGCGATACTGGAGTATTGCATGATGACGCTGCAGATGCACGGTATATGCGAATGCCAGGACCTGGATGATGAAGAAATCTCACACTGTACCATTCTGTATAACGACGAAACGCACACATTTGATCAGGTACTGTAAATGCTTCTTTGTGATTTGTTTTTTTATTATTTAAACTTGCAAGACATTGTCTTTAAAAAAGCAACTAATAACTCGTAGATGGGGTAAATTGTGGTACAATTGCACAATTGTTTGATATTTGAAATCTTTCAATCATTTTTTCCTGCATGTAACTATTGACCTGATGGTTTAGTATAATTTATTATAAAACATTGCAATATTTTCCTACGCAACGATTTGGATATCGGCACATCACGATTGTGGTGCAAGGTGTAGACGAATTAATCTGTACAAAATTCATTTCTGTCATTTTATTTCGAAAGGTCAGGTATTTGGATTCATTGTGAATGTTTTAATTTATAACTGTTTTTATAAAAAAAGAAAGCTAATATAATTTCTCGTCCATTCTAACAGGTCATCCAGACGCTGACGTCGATCGTGCGATGTCCGCAGAAAACAGCGATCGAGTACGTGACGAGTATCGATCGCGAAGGGCGGGCGGTCGTAAAGTGTGCCTCGTTCGCGGTGTGCAAGAAGCTGAAGGAGGACATCGAGGTGAAGAGCTCGCGCCCGCCCAGCCTGCTGAACCGGACGACGCCACTGAAGGTGACGGTGATGCATCGGAACGAGGTGGCCTGTCAGTACATGGCTATGATGCTGCTCGGATGGTAGGTTTCGGTGAGGGTGCTCGATCCGTTGTGCGATTGTTCACTTTTTCCAATGCCGTTTGCAGGTTCCAGGAGTTTTTGACGAATCACTCGGCGTTCCGGAGCGTGTTCGCGGACACGATTACGCGCACGCCTACCATTTACAACCTGAGGTACATCCTGAGCAACGATCACAAGCTGTGGAAGTCGGCTCGGACCGCCTGGCACCGGCTGCTCATCTCCGGTCTGCTGATGGAGTACAACAACAAGAAGATGCTCGCCACAACGTTCACGAAGCAGTACGCGTCGCTGATGCAGGACTTTATCCGCGACGACCATTACCATTCGTTCTCGATCGTGTCGATGAGCGTGCAACTGTTTACCGTGCCGACGATAGCGCACTACCTTATCGAGCACGAGTCGGCGTTCTTCAAGCTGATGCACACGTACTTCACGGAGACGATCGAGAAGTACGTGAAGAACCGGCAGCTGGTGTTCGTGAAGAACACCGCGACGAACAACGCGTTCAAGCGGGCGAGCTACATCCTGATCGATCTGAAGTATCTGCTGAGCTTCAAGCCGGAAGTGTGGACACCGGAGCTGCGGACCGGCTTCCTGCACGGGGTCCAGCTGCTGCTGAAGTTGCTGCGCTATATGCAGGGGATGGACGCGGTGACGCGCCAGCTCGGCCAGCACATGGAGTACGAGCAGGAGTGGGAGACGGCTTTCACGCTGCACCTGAAGCTGTCGCATCTGATCACGCTGGTGCTGGAGTGGTGTGCGATCGACCGGGTGGTGCTGGTGAAGGTGTACCGCATGGTGCTGAACGCACTGTCAGAGGTGCGGTTCATCGTGTACGAGTCGACGTCGGAGGTGTGCGAGGTGGCGGACCACAGCGCCACCTGCCTGTCGTACGACGTGCTGTCGAAGCCGGTCTCGGTGCACCTTCCGCTGACCCGCTTCCTCGCCGGTCTCTACGTGGAAATCGAGCGCTTCGGACTGACGTTCGACACGATCGCACCGAACGCGGCGGAGCGGCCGACGCCGGAGCAGATTATCGAGCCGGTGCTGTGCGCGCGCACGATGATGTCGCAGGTGCACGCGGGAATGTGGCGCCGGAACGGCTACGCGCTGATTAACCAGCTGTTCTTCTACCGGAACGTGAAGTGCCGGTACGAAATGCTCGATCGCGACATCGTCGTGCTGCAGATAGGCGCGTCGCTGATCGAGGCGAACGAGTTCTGCATTCACGTGCTGCACAAGTACAAGCTGCTCGGTTGGTTGCAAAGCGACCAGCCGGAGAAGCCGTCGTCGCGCGTCCTCGATGCCGCGGCTACCGCAGCCGCCGCCGTCGCCGCTGTCGGTCCCGAGGAGGATCACGTCCGGCAGGTGAGTCTGCTGATCGAGGAGTTTCTCGAGCTGCTGATCGTGATCATCGGCGAGCGGTACATGCCCGGCGTGGGTGACGTCACCGAGAACGACCGCATCCGGAAGGAGATCGTGCAGCAGCTGTGCATCAAGCCGCACTCGCACTCGGAGCTGAGCCGGGCGCTCAACGAGGACAACTGCAGCGAGATCACGGTCGAGTCGGTGATCGAAGACGTGGCGGTGTTCGAGAAACCGAACGCTGCGGAAAAGAAGGGCGTGTACACGCTCAAGCCGGAGTACTACGCGTGGTACAATCTGTACTTCTACCACTACAGCAAGGAGGACAAGTCCAAGTCGGAGGAGACGCAGCGCAAGCGGCAAAAGGAGCGCAACGAGCTGATCTGCTGTCCGCCACCGCAACTCCCAAAGCTCACGCAAGCGTTCAGGTAGGCGACGGTGGTGCTTTGTGCCTTATTCCGCGTTGAAGCCTCTCTTAACCTTTGTCGCTGTTTTCTGTTTCCAGCATTATTCCCAATCTGCTCCAGTGCGATGTGATGCTCAAGATTATGAGCGTCGTGCTGAACCGTGCGCTCAACCTGGAAGCGGTTAGCTTCTCCGAAGGCCAACTACAACGCGTACGTTTCTCGCTTCAATACACCGTTTTTTTTTTTTGTTGTTAACGTTTATTTTAACGCTTTCTCTCTACATTCCTCTTCATTGTCGGCGCTGCGCAGGTGCTGCATCTGATTGGATACGCCATTCAGGAGGAGGAGACCGGCTACTATCCATACCTGAAGTTTTACGACCGCTCCCAATCGATCAACCTCCTGGCGCTGCTGGAAGAGCTGGTCAGAAGCCCGCGGGTAAGTTAAAACGTCGAGAACAGTGCGCAGCGCCGGTCGCTTACCTTTATATGGGAAACATTGATGCACTTTAAGCTTGGCAGGAACCATACATGAAAAAAGACAAGTTGGTTTTTTTTTTACTAATGGATCGAGTATTTTGACAACAACCAAGGACTCACATTTATTCAACTGTTTTTTTCTTCCTATTTGTATCGTATTTTGTAACATTAAAAAAAAACATCTGTATGGTAAATTGAATCATAATTCATTTTGGTTATTATTTAAATGGTATGTTACCATCTTAGATCAATATTTGATTTTAATATGGTGCTAAGTCGGTGTAAAAGTTTTCTCCAGATTTCTATGAATCGTTTTTGCAATCTTTGTTGTGTTATTTAATTTTTTCTACTTTGGTTTTTTTTTATTTAAAGACCTGCCTAATACCTAAGTTTGTTTTTTTTTCGATTGCAACTCAACGTGTGTTTTCGCAAACTATGGCGCTGATCGAAAAATTTTCGATGCAATTTTTTAGCAGATATTCCCAAACTAAAACTAAACGAAAACACCCTTGTTTGTTCGTTTTTGCAGGTCGAATCGCAGCGTGATCTGCTGCGCTGGGTAATTAACCGGTACCGGGCGATGGAGGCGAAGCGGAACGCGCAAAATCAGTCCGACATCGATCGGACCGAATCGAGCGGCAGCAGCGGGCTGTCGTCGGCCGAAACCGAACGGCGAGAAAAGGAACAGCGCGCCAAAATGGCGGCAATGCGCCGGGCCCAGCTGATGGCGCAGATGCATAACGCGCAGAAAAAGTTCATGACCTCGCACGCGGCCATGTTCGAGAGTGAAGCGGACGACTTCGGCGAGGATGGTGGTGCGTCGGCGTCGGCATCGGCGTCGGCGACGGCCAGCCAGGATCGAGCGGGCACATCCGTTGCGGGTTGCTCGGGGGTGACCGGCATGGACTTTGAGGAGGAGATGAGCTACCAAGCGGTGGGGCACGGTGGTGAGGAGCGCCCGCGCTTGATTTGTCTCGGACCGCAGCGTCAGATACCGCGCCCGGCCGATGGAAGCGCGCTGCGCCACACGTGTATCCTCTGCTCGGAGGAATCGGTGCTGGGAACGTTCGCCAAGAGCGGTTTGGTGTATGCGGCGTTCGTGCAGCGCTCGAGCGTTCTGTCGCGCTACCAGCAGACGGACGAGCGGGGCCTGCTGCAGCTGATCGAGACGAACACGCACCCGTCGCCGCACCTGACGACGTGCGGGCACGTCATGCACGTCGACTGCTTCGAGAAGTACTTCAGCAACGAGATGATAAAGGAGCACCGCCGGCCGTACCGGAACCGCGCGCCGATACTGTTCGACATCGACAAGCAGGAGTTCCTGTGCCCGCTGTGCCGCTTCCTGGGTAACTGTCTGCTTCCGCTGATCGCACCGCACGCCACGATCACGAGCGGTGCGAAGGCCCGCCAGGAAATGGACATACTGGAGATCACGCCGCCGAGCGCGCTCGAGTTTCCGCTGTGGTACGCGGTCATGTCGGATCTGGTGGGTAACATGGGCGGCGTGTTGGTGCTACAAAGCCAAGAGCTGGCTGAGCACGAACAACAGCAGGAGGAACCGATGGCGATCGAATCGAACTCCAGTGACGACTTGCAGCACCGGGCGAAGCAGCGTCGTATCGACCGACAGCAGCAGCAGCAGGGCGAGGATGAGAGCGACTACGAGTCGGAGGAAGAGGTGCGGTTGGCGCATTACGAGCCCCAGTACAATCCGGAGAATCCGCTCGAAATTATCAACTACGTGCGAGTGGTCAATGCGGACGCAGCGGACGACACCGCTTCGAACATGAGCAGTGACAACGAGGAGCTGGAACCGTTCGATCAAGGTCAGCTCGACTTGCTAGCCGCGGTCGTGCGGGACATCGAGCAGGTGTTCCAGGTGCGGCTCGGTTGCGGCGGTAGTCTCGGCCGGAGCCGGCTGTTTGGGTCGGTCCCGGGCAAGCAGCTGTTCGACAGCTCCGTCAAGGGTGCGCTGGTCAAGTTCTGCCAGGCGGTTGGGAGCTTCACGAACGTGCCGGTTAAGGCGCAACCGTTCGCCGACTACCTGTCGTCGTGGCTGGCCTGCTCGTACACGATCCGGGCGCTGGAGATGCTGCTGCGCGTGATGGAGCGTCCGCTCGGTAGCGAGCTGTCGATCCGGTACGAGGCGTGCCTGAGCGGGCTGGTACGTGTCGCCTGCGCGATGGGTGCGATCGTGCCGACGAAGCTGCTGCAGACCTCCATGCTCGACTACATGGTGGACGTGTACGAGACGCTGTTCGGCTACAAGGCGTCGCCGTTCTTCCTGGAGTGGGATCTGTTCGGGCTGCTGTGCACGTGCCTGTTTACGACGCGCAGTGTCCTCTACAGCTGGGTGCCGAGCGACCGGCTACCGAAAGGCGACTCGCTCGACCATTCGATCGTGAAGGCGGTCTTTTTGGTGAACATGCTGCGCACGATCATAACGTCGTCGGCCGTCGGGCAGCCCGGCGAGGGTGGCAGTGCGATGGAAGTGGAGGAGCAGCCGCCGTTGACGGAGGCGGAACGTAACCTGCTGCGGCTGTACCGCCAGTACAACGTGCATCAGGCGACCCCGCCGAAGGACGAGGGCGGTCCGGCTGTGCGCGGTACCGCGCCGACCCAGCACGAGCGGTGGCTCTTGCAGCAACTGGTGGCGGATGTGCGCGCTCAAAGCCACACGCTGCTTCGCTGCTGCTGTCTGCTGTTCCACAACATCACCGACGTACCGCTGCCGGTGTGCAGCGACGTCCCGGAGCACGATTACCAGCTGATGGTGACGTATCTCGATCTGCCGCCGAATCCGCTGGCAAACTTGGAACTGGGCAGCCCGATGCTGGCGCTGATCGAGCGGCTGGCCGCCTGCAACGCGGACCTGATCGAGCAGATGCGGTGGGCACGCCGGGAGCAGCTGCTTGGCGCACCGGCCGCCCTCTTCCAGACCGCACCGCCCATCCGCCAGCTGATCGAGCTGCCGGAAGACTACAGCGATCTCATCAACAGCGTGTCGCTGTTCGCCTGCCCGAACAACATCCGGGACGATTCGCGCAACCCGACGATGTGTCTCGTCTGCGGCGATATCCTCTGCTCGCAGTCGTTCTGCTGTCAGCGCGAGCTGGACAAGAGCTCGGTCGGCTCGTGCACGTACCACACGGAGGAGTGTGGCGCCGGCATCGGTATTTTCCTGCGCATTCGGGACGCGGAGATACTCTTACTTGGTATAAACAAGGGTTGCTTCATGCCGGCACCATACCTGGACGAGTACGGTGAGACGGACCAGGGGCTGCGCCGCGGAAACCCGCTCCGGCTGTGCAAGGAACGCTACCGCAAGCTGCACCAACTCTGGCTGAGTCACGCGATGCACGAGGAGATCACGCGGCGGAACGAGTCGTCCCAAACGATGTTCGCCACGCAGTGGCAGAATCTATAAGCGCACGTATACCCGCCTGCCCCGTTTAGGTCTTTTTGTTTTGTTTTCGCTTTGCGTTTCTGTAAATTAGCATGTATATACCCCACGGCAGGCGAGGTGTGCGCGTGTGTGTGTGTGTGTGTGTGTGGTGACAGGGAAAAGGGAGAGCGTGTGCTTGGTTGTGTGTACATTTCTACACTCTCGTACGCACATCCACTCATGCATACGTGTGCGAGCGCAACATTCGTGTCACGAGACATAATATATAGAGTTGTATATGCGATGGAGCGAAAAATCCGGCGCACACATGCGACGACCGCAAAGGAGGAAACGAAAAAGGAAGGACGTATTTATCGCTGCCCCGGTGTTCCAGGCATCCGCGCGCGGTTAAAGGCCACCACTGCGAGGGACACGGCGCACACACACACAAGATCACGGAGTGAAGCAGACGCAGACGACTAGATTTTTTTTTTTTATTACATTTACTCTCTGTTAATTCTAAATTCTAACGCACGCAACATGACGGCGGATACGGGAGGATGGCGATTTAGCGCGCTTGAAGCGAAACAGGTGTGAGAACATGCCATGTGCGTTACAGGCAAACAGGAGCACAGAGCCGCCTAGGCTTGTTTAATTATTTTTTCGCTCTTTATCGATTCGAAATTCACGTACGTAAAATAACGGTGAACGGACAGGCAGGGCTGGGTGGGAGTTGGAGCGCGAGAAGCGAGACAGACGTGCGAGGCGTGCGTGCGTGCGTGATTTTTTTTCACGCGAACTTTTTTTTTCCTATAACATGTTATTTAGTTGTTTTTTTTATTTACATATATTTAAAAATCGTGCCCAACACAAAACACATCCGAGAGATTTGTGGCTACATGCGTGTGTGTGAGAGTATAATTTACGGTTCAAGTATCTGAAAGGTGTTACCCGCAAACGCAACTATGCTAATAAAGCTACAAGCTCTGAGATACAGTTTCTCAAACTCAAAGTTGGCGTTTTCGAATTCTCATCGCATCATTGCTTTTGACGGCCCCTGTGGAAATCCCGGTTATATTTTGCAATGACTTATTAAAACACTTCGATAGAGCAGGTCTTCCCGAATGTTTGAGAAAATTACGAAAATATTTGTAAACCAAGACTCTTTCTCTTTTTCGAGCGTATTGCAGTGAAATTAAATTTTAAAATTTTGTTTCAATTATTTTGAACATAGTGGAAGAATCCTGTATAAAAGTGTATGATAACTGGTGCAAAATAGTGACGGGAGATGTTATACAAGGCCTCAAAAACGGCAAAGCGGTGTGAAATCGATGTGCCTAACCTTGAGATTTAGACACATTGAAACCAAAACCTTCTGGCTATAAACAATGTTACACAACACAACTGTTTCATGATAGGTCGAGAGGACGAGAGGAAAAGGAGAGCAGAGAAATACGTTAAATATAAAAGAAAACTCAACTAACGCCGAGCATCGCTTTTATTGTAGGCAGTATTGCGTCTTTCAAACAAAGCAAAAAAATAGGTGTAAAACTAAATATCTACTATAAACTACTTGTGATCGGTGTCCGGACGATAGGACAAATGGACGAAATGCACGAATCGTTTCGAAATGGACTGTGATCGGTTTATTTAGCGATTCTTAACAATAACTTACAACGCACGAAGGTCTTAAGTTTGTTTTTCTTTCAGTGTACAATTTTGTACGCCGTTCCTAGTCGGTTGGGGTAGCTGTAGTCAGGATGTTGCGATTTTCGATCTCCACGTAATGCAAGAATTGACTGCCTTGCTTTACGGGTGAAATTCGAAATCGAGTCAAACCTAAAATGGTCACTCTCAAATAAGTAGAATGTTGGTGGATCTTGATGAATAGTTAGGGGTGATACACACATCTATTAACACGCGATCACACACAAATAAACTTCCTAGGGTACACGTACAAAATCGGCGGCATAACAAAGCACACACCCACATACTAAAATCCAATTAAAATCCTGTGCAATCGGATTGCGATGGGGCGCAATCCAGATCCACTCACGACGTCTGCTGCTCGAACCGCCACAGATCGACCGCTACGTCCACGCTCGTGTGCTTGTGAAAGCCGTAAGTTCGGGGCAGGTTGTACCGCAGTTCTGCGATCACGGTCGCTCGAACCTTCCACTCGAGTGCCTTCTTTCGGATGTGGTCTCTGTTGGGTGGCGCGGAAAATCAAAGAATGAGTGATATTTCCCCCTGCCTAGTGTGACCAGAACGCCCGTGCGGCAGCCTTACCTCGTGGCCGTTTTGTGCATCGAGTAGACGGCGATGCGCGCTAGTGCTAGCGCAACCCTTACGAATGCCACATCGATGCCACTGTTTTGTTTCGTGCCGAACGGCGGGTTCAGCACAACCGTGTCGAAGGTGCGTTCCACCGCACTCAGCGTGTCCGGTAGTCGCAACACGTCCGCCTGCACACACTCTACGTTGTCCAGCTCAAATTCCTTACAATTGCCGCGAAAATCCTAAGGGAAATGATGCAACATTGTTCAACGTTCAGCTTCGCATCGCTTCGCCCCGGCCGTAAACAAACCTCAACCGCGTCCGGATCGATCTCAACGCCGACGACGTATTCCGCTCCGAGCAGGGCCGCACCCACTGACAGCATACCCGGTCCACAGCCCAAATCCAGCACCAACCGGCCCTCGATATCGGCGTGCTGCGTCTGGATCGCGAACAGTGCGTGGGCCGCAATGTGCGACGGTGTCGTATACTGCTCATACCGCACCTTCGGCTCACGGAATTCCTCCACCGTCTGCAGTAGCTGCTCGAACTGCTTCAGCTTAAGGCAGGCCATCTCAGAACTTGGGCGTGCTGGCGTAGTGGATCGAAGGATTGTCGTAGCGCGGCAGCACCGGTAGGATGTTGTTGCCGAACAGCGAGTCCTGCGGCACGAAGAACCCAAACGATTGGTTGATCGCCTGGCTCCAGACGCCCTTTGAGATGCTCTGGTTCGTGTCGTTCGGCTGTCCGGCTGCGTTCGACGTGTACTGAGAATGGGGAAACAGACGCGCGCTTTTAGCTGGCTGCGGAACGGCTTCGCCTTCGCAGCCCGGAACTCACCTTCGGCAGCTGGAACAGTGGCGACGACGCGTACAGGTTGCCGAACCCAATCGACGGCGGATTATAGAGGGTGTTGAATCCTGGCGTATGCGTATTCACTCCCTTCTGCAGCAGCTGTTTCTTAATCTGGATGTCTTCCAGAATCTTTTTCGTCACGTCTGCAAAAATGTTAAAGCACAACAGCGATTACAGTGAGCCATGCAATGCGCTTCGACAACGGAGGAAGAGGTAGTTGTTCCAATGGGGAGTTTTGTCTTCCCGTACCCTGGTTCGCGGATGATGGAAAAGCCATTAAGCTAGCTGCATATGCTGGATGTTGCACAAATAATGCACTCTAGCATGAGGTTAACGTGATGGTGTCCTGCTTCCAACGCGCTTCAGGCCTTGATGAATGATTCATGGGAGACGGAAGGGCAGGTGGGTAGGGGTTGGCACACAGCTGCTCAAAGGCGGCCATCTTTCTCCATGCGCGTGACAGCCACGCTCAGGGCTTTATTTACAAAACATAGTGTCACAAACTCGGTGCAAAGCGATTGAATATTAGCAGTCGAGTTGTTCCAGATTGCGGGATGCATTGAGCGACAGGGAAAAAACAGAATCATTGAAAAAATTCAACAGTTATTGTCGAAATATTTTTTTTTGTTTCGTTAATCAAATGTTGAATTTCATTGTCCGCAAAATGTAGACAGGGATGACAGACGTGACCCACCATCGGATGTAAACAAATAGCTGTCTAAAGCCGTACCCCGTGAGGGATTTTCCATTCCGTTTTCGCTAGCCGTCGATCTCGCTCGCACACGTTGTGCACGTGCGCGTACATCTTGCTGTGTGCGAGTGTATGTGCGTTCCCCGGTCTGATTTTGACAGGTAAAACAGCTTTTCTAGCCCGTGCTGCTGCCAGTGCCGTGGAAAACAATAACAGTGTTTCAGGAAAGCAGTAAAAAGTAGGAATGCAGCAGCAGCTACAGCAGAGCAGCAGCATCGTTTCGGTGTGTCGTTGCTAGAGAAGAAAGCGAGAGTTCTGCGACTGTAGATAAGCCTTATTAGTTACGAATTACACACGCTTTTTTCCCTTCTGCGATCTTCCGTTTCGGAGCACTCATCATGGCTAACTGTTTACGGAGCCTGTTTGTGCGAAGTGGTCGCCAGTTCCGGGCTGGCCGTATGCTGGCGGTCCGGTCGTACACAGGTTGTACTGGAAGCGGAGGGTGTGCAGAAAAACAACGAACGGTGGCCCTTGTCGCCTCAAAGGTAAGCCGAAAGGGCACGTTAGGATCCTTCCTTCCCTTTCTCTTTCTCTCTCTCTGCTCTCTTACTTGCTCGTGCGCTTTATTGCATAATATGATTCGGTAGACTGGTAGTGTATTGATATTGTTTTCATGACTGTTCTATCCTAAAACTCCCGCAGCCGACACGACATGGCGCACATCATCCACACGCATTTGCCACAATCGATGCATTTGAGATGGACCGGCATTTGGTGTTGTTTTCAGAGCCGGCTCAGGAGCATCTGGTACGATACAGCAGCGAAGGCACTGGTTCCACTCCCGCCAGCACGGTAAGTCCGGTATACGAAGCGGGGTTGTATTTGGAAGCCTTTCTTAAAAGAAAAAAATCCCTGATCTCACGCAGGCCGGTGCGGCGAAGGAAAATCAACCCTCAGAGGAGCAGCTACAGCGAGTGTACCACGTGCTATCACAAACGCTGCCAAAATTATTCGTGCAACCGCTTGACTACTCAATCTACAGTCCCAACCTCATCTTTGAGAACAACATCCGCGGAATGCGAACAGAGTACGAAGCGCGCGCGATTCGAATGAATGAATTATTAACGCTCATTTTGTTTACATTTCCCACCCAGGGGTCTCTATCACTATGTGAAGCAAATCGCGCTATTGCGCACGGTCGGTCACCTGAAGTACGCGTACGTGACGTTCGAGATATTGAAAATTACCAAACATCCGGAAGACGGAACAGTCCGGGTGCGGTGGCGCATACGCGGCATCAGTGCGCTGAAAGTAATGTTGCAGTTCTGGAAGTATAAGCTGTGGAAGCTGAAGGAAATATTCGAAGGCCAGGAAGCGTAAGTTAATACTGAATAATTTCACTGTTGAATGGTTTGTGTAATCGACTTTTATCGTTTTATACAAAGATGGTACGATGGATTTTCGGTGTTGTACGTAGGCTCTGATGGACTGGTTTCGAAGCATGTTGTAGATAAGGTGAGCGACACGCTTCCAACACACCAAAACGACTATCCACACATTACAAAGACTATCCTTTTGCAGATTATGCCCGACGATGATACCGTAAAGGTAGTCCCGAAAACGATTGTTTCGCCCAAGCTGGCACTGGTGGTTGGGCTAACGGCGGACGTGTACAGTACAGTGAGTACGATGAACTGAGCATTCGGAATGTGGCAGTAGATGCTGGACGCACGAAATGGAGCGCATGTTTTGTTTGCTCTTTGGAGCACCGCTTAAGTTATAAATCGTGGCCGTAGTACCCGTAGGCTCTGTTTAAGCGATACAAATTGAAATAAAGTTAAATTGATCGAGTTGGGTATGCGATGCTGTCTGATTCTAGGCAAGAATGCCGAGAAAAAGTAGTTTGTTGGAAAAAGCGATGTTTTGTTTTGAAAATACTATGAATTTTTGAAATCTAGTTGCCTTATAGAAAAATCCATTTTTACAGTATTAACGGTGGATCTAGCCGTATTGCTAATGCCTTAATGTACTGAGCGATAATTTTTTATTTCAGATCATTTCAATTCCAAATTGTTTAAAATACACGTTGGAGACAAAATGCAATCTGTCCAATAGGTCGCACATTGTCCAACGATGGTAACGCCGTGCCTGCTTTGATCGGCCGAACTGTCAGAATCTGTGAATGTTTCATGCGTATGCATATGGTGTGTGTGATTGTGTTTGTGTGTGTATATATATATATGTGTGTGTGTAACCGAGTGAGTATGCGTGTTTGCTGTTCTATCACTGCTGCTTCTTGTTCTTCTTCGTTCTAGTATAAGCTGGCAGCCAGCTGCAGCTTGCATAACCTTGAATCCATATTACTCTTCGCTTTCGCGCGTTCCTATTTGTGTGTGTGTGTATGTTTGTGTTGTTTGTGCTTTTCTTTGCCACTGTCGACAATTTTGATGATTCTGTCATCATCAACAATCGCCACCATCGATTAACTTTGATCGAAATCGCGGTAGCCTCAAAGCAGCAACCAATTCTATTCTCCCTCTCTCTCTCTCTCTCCCGCGCAAGTGGCAGTGCAACGTCGCCCGACCTATTGTTGGTTGTGCCACTTCACGCGCGCACAAATACAGATACACACGCACAAACGTTTCCCATTTCGGTCGCGTTTTTGCATCGTAGGGTTTTTTTTCGCGACGCAGCGTTGGCCTAATGTTGGGGTTAAGTGTTGAGTTAAGGTAGTTTAAAAAAACGTTGGAACGACAGGGACAACACATCGAAAGCTGCTGCCTGTGCGACGGGTAAGTATTTGTTGTTGCCGCTTCATTTTGCGTCTGCTCGACCGCGATCGTACGCGGTTTGGGGGTCGCTTCCATACATTTTCCAGCGCGCACGATCGCACACCATCCTGGGAAACGTCAAAACAAACACGGAGCTCCCAACCCAAGGAGCGAAGGCAGGCAGGCTCGTCCTTGGGGCCGTTGTCACGAAACATCCGGTTCGGATGCATCATCTAACCCTTTCGCCGAAGGCGTTCGGGGTTGTCTCCCCTTGACCCTGCCCACGGTCTAGTGTGCTAGGCACGTACGTTAAAACCCCCCGTGAAGGTTGTTTTCCTCATACACATATTTTTCGCTGTACTGCAATCGGTCGTCAATACAAAAACACACCAACACACACAGTGTCTCGTTTATTCCATCGCGTTATCCTGCTCTCTTTCACACAAACACACGCGTAACTTAATCCCCGGAAGAATCGGATCCAATCTTCCGAAAGCCTGTGGAACAACAAGTGGTGATGGTGTCATTAAAGTGTGAACGTTCTCAGACATGGAAGAAAATTTTCGTACCCATTAGAGTAACTTTCGCACCGGCAATCAGTGGTAGATGCGAGTTTTCACCACATTCGTGTGCGTGTAGTCAAAAGCTCAACGTCTCGTCGAAATACGGTCAAAGTAGCTTTTACCCTGCCGTAGTTTTGATCGACGCGTGCCGTACCGGTTTTGATTTTGACTGTTTCTGCTTCCAAAAAAGTGCAACGCATGCGCCTTCCCACATCACCGAGTGTGTGGGTATGTTTGGGTTTTGCTAAAGTAAGACCGACGGGGTGGTAAATCAAGAAAAACCAGCATAGAGCGTATCCTAAGAACGAAGTACTGCTCGCATTATTCTAGCCATACAAATTCACCTTGCGCGTGTATGTGTGGTTGTGTGTGTGCGTGTCCGATGGCTCGCAGTTTTGACAGTTCCCGATAGTAAAGCAATAACAACAACGATACATCATTGCATAGCAGCCGCAGCAGCAGCAACAGTAGCAGAGTAGCGCGCATAAAACTAGTTTCAACGGCGGAAAGGTGTGTAGAGCGCTGCGGGCAAGGCAACAAACAAAAGAAACGGGAAGAAAATGTGCATGTGATAGACGGGTGGACGACGACGGGACACACTCGTGAGTAATCCATTATCGTGCTCGTGAAGCGAACCCCGAATTTTCGCCCATTCTTTTTGCGGGTCATTTGGCGTAAAACCTCGAACATTCCTGCCTGCGTGTGTGTGTGTTTGTGAACGATGTTGCTGTGATCCTGCTGTGCCCCCACCGTGAGCAAGCCCTGGAATTCAAGTGAATAATGTAAATAATGTTGTTTTTCTGTTTACTAAGTATAAATCGCGATGTGTTTGGGACGAGTGCGCGAGCGAGGAAGAGCGCTTAGGTGCATGTGTATGTGTGTGTATGTGTGTAAAAAGTGCGATCGCCATGTGTCGTGATATGAGGGGGGGGGGGGGGGGGGGAAAGTATGTAGAGGCCTTCTTCTTCTTGCCATTCTCGAATGCACCACACACAGCTAGAGACAATATTTTATTTCGTGTTGTTGTTGTTGTTTTTACACGTTCTTGCACCATCTCCGCACGTACATTTTGCGTTGTAAGGTAGCTTTTCCCGTAATATGGTCTCACTCACCAAAGTGCAAGATCGTGGCAGTGCGAAAAAGGGACACGTCAGGCTGATAACAGATTCGCATCGTAGGTAACTGTGCACACAGGCGTACGAGGAACTATGACGAGCAGCCTGGTTGAAGGTTCCGTGTTCAAAACGACGCTCCTTTTAGAGTCTTGTCCAGCCTCCTAAGATTGGTAGGCTGATCGTGTTTGGCTTGTAGCTCGCTGCTGATTGTCATCGAATGCCCACAGATGAATCAGCAATTCAAACTCATTTCGAAGAGCTTATGGCTTCCTCCTTTCGATCGGCTGGAATGCGGAATGATCCTTGTTTTTTTTAAGTTATTTGTCTGCATGCGATCGTGTTGGAAGTGTTGGATCGAGCATCGTACGCGGCATTATAAACAGAACATGATTCTTCGGTGTTGTACTATTTTTCCTGACACACATAAAAAACACCATAAAAAGCCTGGCAAACGGTGTCACCAGGCTTCGTTGAGCCTTACGGAGCGAAAACAATAGCTGTGAATGTTTCCAAGAGCCCTATCGCTAACGACGCACGTTCTTGTTTTGCCCTTCTTTGTCTCCCATTACAGCTACGAGATGCGTTACTTAACGAGCAATTGGAAAGCCTTCGCCTGCTGCTGTTCGCTGTTGCTCCTGCCGCTAGGTGGCCTCGGCGTTGAGACCGAGCGAGCCGGTGCTGAGATCCCGGCGAAGGCATCCATCCACCACCATCAGCACCAGTCCCAGCAGCAACAGCAGCAGCCACCGCCGCCGCCACCGCCACCACAATCAACCTACCAGCAAACGCTCAACCATAACATCAAACCCCATCAACAGCAGCCACCTGCAGCACCACCACCATCCTACCAGCATCCGGATGGCGCACCGGTACACCAACACCACCAGCAGCAGCACCAGCACCACCAGGACCGGGCTCTGACCCGCCAGCAGCCGTCTT
>JXXA01012992.1:0-11393 GCA_000956255.1 Anopheles punctulatus | reverse complement strand
AACAGAAAATCGTAAAATCGTACAATCCTTGGAAAATTACGAAAAATGTAACCAATCACACGAAAAAAGCGTCACGTTTTGTCAGCAAAAGACAGCACACACAGCAAAAAGCGACCAAATCACTTCACCCACGAAATTGAATCATAGTTTTCGTCCTTCCGAAACGCTATCTTTCCGTGGAAAACAGTTTTTTTTTTCTCGATAGCTTTTCCACTTCCGGGAAGAAAATAACCGAGCGCTATCAAGCTTCGAGCCATCAAAAACGTTGACTTCACTGGTACGTCAACGATCGCTGCGATCCAGCACTCCATGATGTGCTGCTACAATTCCCGCGTGGATCGATTTTTCTTCCACGACATCGATTCGGTTTCGTTTTACTTAAACGCACCAAGCGTCCCACGCCGCGGTGCGACAAATAAATTAAATTTAGGTCAACTGTACGAGCAAATGATGGAATGTTGAAAATGGAATGGTGTCGTATTTTTACGGCACCGAAAAAAAGAACAACGAACAAAAGAGCCAACGAGACGCCATTTACATCATTTGTCCTAGCGCATTTTGTGGCGTCTTTTTTTTTTGTTGAGCTCGCGCTCGGTTTAAACGTTAATGATGCGAGCGAGATTGAGGAGCATGAGAATGTGCCAAACGATATATACACAGTGGGAGGTGCAAATCCGATAAGCATGTAGGCACGGTGGATGGTTTTTATCTACTCGTTTGCACAAAGGATTATCGGTTTAGGAGGAAGGATCGAGATTAAAAAGAGGAATCGGGGTTTGAAAATGTGGACACATTTTGAGCAGCTTTTCTTTTCGACTCTCTACGAAGGGTGCGTGAAAGTTGAACATCCGTCACGAAGAATCAGACAGTGAATCTATTCTCGTAACACTAGATATCGTGTTCTTCGCTATTATGATATACCAATTCGATTTAAATATCATATTTCAAAAGTCTACTTAATTGCCTATTTGCGAGCAAAAACAACGTCGATTCTCAATTCCAATTTACCAAGGTAACCGGGAATGGAAGAAACTTTCCCCAAACCCGCGTGCACGGCTGAGATGGCTCACCCCCAAAACAGGCTACCGAGTGGAAAATCTAATCAGGTGCCTCCCGTTTCGCCACAAAGAAATCCCCACGGAGTACAGGTATGCCTTGGGAGAGTAATGTTTTATTTCTTCAAATATGTTGGGAGGATATTGGGAATGAAATTTAATTTTGCTCTTCCCGTTCGGTCGGTGAGGCAGGAGAAACGACAGGAGGGCTAGAAAAATACTTCATCCATCTAGTAGACACAACCAGTGCGGCAGGAACGAGCAGGTTTAATTGAGAAGAAGAAGATGAGGATGCAGTGAGGAGAGGGGCGTGAAATAATACGGAATGCTGCAGAAGGCATCCCTTTTACAGAGCGAGCATGCGAGGGCTTTGAAGATCACGCTGTCATTACCGGCCTACCGCCTTCCGCCGAGTGGAAGGCAGAAGTGGCGCGGACGCTTCTGCATATCCGTTTGTATCTTATTTGCTTTCATTTTGAGCGAAACAACCTTATGATTTGTTGATTTTTGCGGGCGAGCAGCGTAAATACACGCAAGCCATCGCTCCTCCCGGCACCTGATGAACAAACGAAACATTTCCTAATCGGTTCGTGAGAAGGGAGAGCGAGAAGTGTGAGGCGTGAAAAGACGGTCCAGCCGTCAACGCCACCACCTTCCTCATCCCGGGTTCAGGTGATTTTTCCTGCGAGATTACACGGGAGAAAATGGACGGTGCGTAAGCGAACGTAAAAAGGATATGAAAATGTTAATGGATTTCCGGCGCTATAGGTGAGGAAGCGAACAAAGGGCGGATGAGACAGGAAGTAGGAGGACCGCGTTTCATCCTATTTTCTCTCCGTTGCTGTTTTGCTCCTCCACAACACCTTAATTTTCGAGTTCAATTTCAGCTGGAAAAACGCTTGTGAGTCGTCCGGTGACGATTGCGTTTTTTCAAACGTCCAACGTCGTGCCATAGAACTTTGTCCGACCGGTGTTTGACATCCGGTGGTCCAGCCGATGGGACAACATAATATTGTGAAATTCGCCAAATTCACCCTTTTCGAGTATTGATTCCACTGTGCAGACTTTTCGTCTCCAATTTCCAACGTGTTTTGTTGCAAGTCTTTTTTTTTTGCGCCTTTAATGTGGGAGGAGCACGAGGATGCCACGGGGGATATCTTTTTTCAACAGAAAAGCCCATCATTGGATACCATCGGTGGAGCTTCCCAGAAGATCCCAGTGTAAATAATACATCACCCGAACCAACCGGCGCAAAGTGTCATCGGATTAATAATCCATGGTTAAAATTGTTTGCCAACAATTGACAACAATTTCCTCTAACAGAAGTAGCAACAAGAAACAATGAACAGCGGGACGATTATTTCGAGACGACGCCTTTCGACATCCGTTACATCGCAGTCTCATCGACAAACCAGCTCACTACTTCACTCCCATCGAGCGAGCTCAACAGAACGATCGAATCATCCAGCGTACCAATCAAAAGAAACATAAACAGAGCGATAATTAGGCCGAGCGTGAATTGGAAAGGAACTCATTTGGCAAACGGGTAAATCTGCACCATTTCCGTGTGCTTCATTCGGGAAGCGCGGTTTGGGCGACTCGGGCGGTGGGAGGAAATTAAAATGAGAGCATGCCGAATCGCTTGAACGAAGGAACGTTTTCGCGTACACACGCGTTTTGACAGCGCGTTTAACTTAAACCGATTGCAATCGATTTTACAAACGGCAATCACGGCCAAACGAAATAAACTTTGCGCTATTTGCGCTGGACTGTTTGGCCGCGTAATGATGGCGAACGAGTCGCTGGTAGCAAGCGAGAGGTTTTCACGAACTGTTAACTGTGGGGATGTATACAATTCAATCGATTCGATTGTACCATTTGCTGGCATTCTGGGGACACGCGAAAGGGTGGAAGCAGCCAAGGTGTCATTTTATTATTTCAATATAATCGCAAAGTAAACAATACGTGCTACTGCTCATTTAATCGTAAAAGGCAATGTTCTTTTCGGCCGATGGAGGCGCCCGGTCGTTTATAAATTCTATAATTTCGCGAATTTATCGATTGCGAGGAACTGAGAGAACGGGTTTCGACAGTCATCGTTACGAGTTTTAAACAGATTATTTTAAAACATTTGCATTAGTGTGTTTGTTGAAAAACAGTGCAGATAAATAAAATCCAACAAGAAATAAATGGTGGAACATGAGTTACTTTCGCTCAAAATATTCATTTACTTCTAAGTGACGGATGAACAAACAAAAACAAAAACGAATGTTGCCAATTGCTGATATAATTGAATACGCAAGAAATAAGCTTAACGAACAGCATGCAGTTGTACTCCTTCCTCTAATGAGTATACCCAGAAGTAAAGCAGTCGTCAAAGTGTCAAATTAAAATAAGAACAGCCATCACACTCCATCCAGCTCACCTTCCTTGTCTCAGCACAGTTTTGGAACTGCCTCGCAAAAGACGAAGTGCTGTGCCTCGCAA
This sequence comes from Anopheles punctulatus, assembly GCA_000956255.1. Lineage (NCBI taxonomy): Eukaryota > Metazoa > Arthropoda > Insecta > Diptera > Culicidae > Anopheles > Anopheles punctulatus. The sequence continues at coordinate 7,851 of JXXA01012992.1, read as the reverse complement.
AACCCAATACCGCAGAGCACCAGTGTAATACCCGCAACATTATTCAATCCATTTTCTCGAGGTTGAAAAATTGGATAAATTTCCCCCGTGTGGGTTTTTTTTATTTTACCTTTTTGTGCAATTCGATGGAAATGTACACTTCACTCATCCGTTCATTACGCCCGGCTTCGGTGGAAGTGGATTCATCTGTTGTAGTGGTGAAGTGCGCAAGCAATTTGAGATTGGCTGTTAGGCACATTGGCTCACGTTCGGAACGTTAAAAAAAAAAACACCGAACGAATCACGAACACCGTCGTCTCGATACGGGCCAGGTGCAGAACGAACGGCGCAAGACGATTCCTATCGCGCGGGGCCAATACAATAATTTCAGGATTCAGTAGCACGGATTTAGTGTTGGCTTCCTCACGGGCTTGGCTTCAACCCAATTTGGGCTCGATTTCACACGATGAACCACACCGCCGCCTTCATCGCACACGCACTCGAAATGGAAATGGGATGGAAACAAATGTCTTACAATTTACCCGACCCCGGAGAGTCGACTAGAGATCATCACCGCGTTGCACAGTGGCACGGGAAGCGTTGGACGTGGACATGATGGTTGGTTAAACCGAGTTAAGTTTAAATGAACATCCTTCTGTCCATTAATATAATTTATGATTATAAATAACTAAGTGACGAAATGATCGGCAACTGAAAAATGAGTAAAACAAACAAAATTACGTTTGTAAATAACTCGGTTGCAATGAATTTTAACCGCCCAACGTTTGCCGATGGACCATCGTGCGCTGCTGGATTGAGCCCGACGGGATGAGGAAAAACGTGCTTACCCACAAAGACGTGGCGCTGAACAACACGCGAGTTATAAAAAGGATCGTACCGCGATCGGTACCGCGAAAGCAGGCCGTTTTATAAATCACTGTATCCGAAGAGCAAACCAGCCACAGCGGCAGACAGAAGAGCCCCCATCGAAAAGAGATGAGTTCGTGGCGGTAACGTCAATGTGGAGCCTTCATTGCACGTCGCTCACACGACGTAACTGGAAGGATATTATTTTCGTTTGCTTAGCTCCGCTTCTTACCAGCGGATGGGCAAATCGAATCACGGGGTTCTATGCTACCTATTAGGTGGGCGTTGCATGATAGCTTCCGTGGCTGCTGGTGGCTAAAAATAGCTCCACCCCGCCGCTCGTTATGCTCATTTGCAATAATTTTTTACTAGCTAAGGAAATAAATGTCTACCGAAGAAGTGGTGCTTTTCCCAGCCCCAACCTCAAATGGGGTGAAATCGTCCTGGTTCGGTTCGGCTGACAGCCGGCCATGGTCGAGTTATTTTCTCTCCGCCCACAACAGGCTTAAACATACGCACAACATGCCCATGTTATGTCATTTCTTCGTGGCGCACCCCCGTTTTTCCCCCATTTCGGAGTTTTGTTTGTGGCGATTTGGAAGATGAAAGTTTTGCTCTGCAAGGACGACGACGTTGTGAGAGAAAGAAAGAGAGAAATAGAATGTGAAGTCGATCGATTGGATATGCTTGAAAAATAAACGAAAAGCTTCAAGGCATAAAAATAGAACGCGGAGCCGAAGTCCAGCTGAGCAGCAAAGATTCTGTTCGCTTCAAAAGTGTTTGTTTTGATCAAAGTTTTTTTCCATCTTCCTGAAGTGCCGGGAGCATCCCACTCACAGATAAGCCGGAAAAATCGAATCCGCAGCTCGTCGCCAATCATCCCAGTGTCCAGTTTCCAACTCCAAGCTCCAAGCGAATTATCAGTCTTTTTATAACTTTACTCGTATTTTTGCACGTAGTTTGCGGTCGCATCTTCTGCTCCACCCCACCGGCAGCAAACTTGAGCAAGAAAGCGAACGAAGATGTGGTAAATAAAAAGGATTTCTCAACACAACACCGCCCCAACTCCTGGGGCGCCCCGCAATTGCTATCCTCGCAATCGCAGGACTCGCAACCGAAACTCATTTCGAGCAAAATGTGGCAAACTTTGGTGTAGTTTCGCTTCTTTGTGTGCCGTATGAAACCCTGCAGGATGTCAAATCAAAGTGTGAAGCGGGAAATAATAATTACATCACCGTCGAAAAAAAAAATAAATCGATCCCACTATCACATTCGCACTTCCTACCTCCCCCCGGTGAGCACAACGACGCGATGCGAAGTGGATGAGTTAGCGAATTTGTTCACTCCTGCAAGCCATAAAACAGAAATTGCTTTTAATTTCTTTACCGTCGGTGGCATAATAATAATAATGGGCGATGGGAAACAATGGAAGGCTCACCTGGTGCCGAGTTAATTTATGGCTGGCTTAGGAATTGTTTTACGATGCGAGCTTTTTTGTACGGTTGCAGACATTACTGAACGTTTGTCCCATGATAAAGATGTTAAAGAGCACTCGAAAATGGTTTCACAGTCATGGGCAATTCGTTTGGATCGTTCGTTTGCGATAAGGACCATATCGTACGAAAACGAATTCAATTCAAATGATTTATGATTTGATACAAAAATAATAAAATATTCAACATTTTCAACCATATTTGCATGAACAATCCTATGGGCTTGTACGTAAATATTCTTAAATCCCTGATGATTTCAATTGAATCAAAAATACACCTTAATTAAAAAAATAAACTGCGTGAAATTTTATTCTCACAAGCATTTCGAAAAGCATGCTGTGTAAAAATTTCAGATTTAAATTAACTTATACGACCACTGGAAGGATCGCTAAAGCATGCTTTTTCCAGCCATTTCTGATTTTCCTTTTGCCGCCCCCGTGCTCGTTTTCCCCGCTGCTCGTCGGGTTTCGACATTGCTCGTTAAATTCCGTGTCCACATACGGTTCCACTTTTACGATGACTTGCGAATTTAGCCGCAAATCAGAGCTCCGTGGCAAAACTTCGGTCTCAAAGGATTTCCAGCGCTCGTGTCATCCTCAATGTGGTGTCGTGCCTGACGTCAGCAAAAGTCTCGTGGTGCTTTTCGGTTCTCGATCGGGATTCGGTGCTCCACATCCGCTAAAACCCGTTTCGAATGAACAACAACTTAATAACAACAATCTGTGAAGTCGCAAACCAGCCGGGAAACGGAGCCTCTCTTTTATGTATATTCCTCTGTGCGCCGTACATTTAAAACGAGCTGCTTTTGTTCTTTGTTTGGGATGTTTTGTTGGGACATGTGATAGGGAAGTGGTTGTGAGCGAGTGTGTATTTTGGGATGAGAACACTTACAAATTTTACACGAAAGTGTCTTCCAACACTGCAGACAACTTACTAACAGACAGTTGGGTTTGTATCGATTGAAACAGATTTTCGTTAAACCGCTGGAAAGCAGCGCTGAAAATGTTTTTCCAAGCACCACACAGAACAACACCTGTTTGGTGTTGAGTAATTTTACACTGGCGGGTGAAATCTGCCTGAACGTTCATAATGCATTGGCGTATATGCAAAGAATAAAATATTAAAAAACAAGCCTCTAGTCGGCGGTTGGATACATTTTGCTCTATTCGACCGTAAAATTCAAATTTATAATTCGCACTAACGCCATGCGAAAAACCTTATGGATAATTTCTCATAACTGAGGTCCCACTCCACTCGGTAAATACGATTCGCTCGCCTGAAACAAATCGACCGTATGGTCTACGACCCCAACCGGACCGCCGGACATACGAGCCAGCTAGTGAATTATTTAGCATACGCAAGGAAGCGAACTGCGTATCATCACACCGTGTGCCGGGAGACACATGTGAGCGCGCGGGCGCACATTCGAAATTTTCCAACATCCAAATTCCTATTCCCCTCAGTTCTCGTATCCACTATTGGGTGGGCCTATGAGTGAGTGAGTCCCCCTGCGGGAAGCCAAAAACGTCCGACCTGCTATGTGTGTATGTGTGCGCCCTGGTGCACGGTGTCCTCTGTTCGTCCTTTTTGCCCACTATCACCACCACTACCTTTTATAGCACGCACACACCGGCCTCTCACCGGTACCGTAGGTCATATTTGGCGTGGGAAAAGTGGGCGCATCGAAAAGATCATTATAACTTTTCGGCCAACCGGGAGCGACGAGCGCGAGGGAGGGTGGGTTGTTTTTCGAGAAGAATGTCATGAATTTCTAAAACCGATCAGAAAATACGATAAGAACGGCGCCATCAGGTAAGAGGGGGATGATGAACGGGGGGGAGAAGAAGGCGCCACGTTCTTCAGATCTCTTAACATTTCGCGCAAAGCAAAACAAAAAAAAAAGGTGCATGCTGATGGTCGTTTTATCGACCCAATGATAACGTGTCGATGCAAAAAGCTTCCACAAGCGGGTGTTGGTGTGGGAAGCGGGGAGAGTGTTTTCATTAAAACATCCAGCGATGATGGTGGAGCCCGCATTGATTCATCCATTTTTCAAACCCCTCCCAAGTGCGTGGATCGTTCCTTGTGGTGGGTGTAAAATGATATTTTCAGCAACCACGTTTATGGAGGCTCCCGGAGATGATTTATAGATATGGATTGAGACCCTTTCCGGGAGCGTGCTCGTTGATGGCGACAAGAGGCTACCATTCACCATCTTTGGTAAAACACTTTGGCATATTCACCCATCTACAGTTTCTATAATGTACAGAAAATACTTAACAAATTTTCCTAAGCACCGAGCACATGATATCGTGCTTTTCCGACCCCTACAAACGCCTTTCGCAACACTACCACGAACTGACCACGCGACGGAACGCCATTTACGCCAGACGTTCCAGTCATCGACCGAGCCCATAACCGAGCTTTTCGGGTAAATGTGAACCTCATTAATCTTCTTTTACTGCCACGCCGGCGGAAAAGCGCACCCGTGGAACGGCGAAGACAAATTAGACTTCAAGCCCCTCTCGTGGCGACACCCCCTCCCTTTCGGTTTCCCTTCCTCGTGCGGTGACGTTGCCCGTCTCTCGTGGGTTCGTACCGCACGTGCCAACGACCGATTGTGGTCCACAGCAAAACCCTTTTGGGTGAAACAAAGGCCGAAACTCACCGTAGCATCGCTTTAAATCCTGACTGAAGCATGTGCTTGTTTTGCGAAACGAAAATTAAGCTATTGGTGGACAAACTGTGATGCGATTTTAACTCAAAGACGCTTCATCGTCGAGGGAGTTTCCAAATCGCGGCACGGCTACCGCTTTTACGATTGTCTCAGGACAAGAAAAATCAATTCCATCTTTACGATCACACACAGCTCTACAAGCATATGGGGCGCTCGGTAGAACGGAGAAAAACTTTCCAACGAAACTGATTTATGAGCGCACGGTGGAATTGATTTATGGTTCGGCCATTGCGACCCAGTCGCTGTAAAGGACATCATGTGTGCTTGTGGGGCGTTCCAATTCACTAAGATTTGCTTTGTGGACAGTGCAGCATGCATTTCGAACGGTGTTTAAGCTGACAGCAGTTGACATTCAATGGAGTCCTTCACAAAACATCTATTTTAAACCCGATTTAAAGGATTACCGTTGAAAAAATATGGACTAAATCCCGAAACTTGATTGCCGTGAATTCCTTGATTAGTTTACTACAATTCCACATGTTCTTATGTGAATCGAATGAGGTTTTCAATCATTGACAGAATTCCTTCAATTAATTTGAATTTGATATTCATACAGTCTGCGTTGCCAATTGGTTTGGTATTAGAATGTATGATAATTTATACAATGCAAAAAAAACCTCACAACGCATCAACAAGTATTATTTTACACTGATCGATTTCCTATTGACCCAGCGCAGGGTGGTGGAAAACTGAGATGAAAAAAAAATCAGCAAAAAGGACCACCACCCCGACCGTAACGAGCCAAATTTGCACAACTCCCTTTCCAGGCTGGAGACAAAATAATGATTATTAATCGATGTAAACAGCGGTATGAAACGAAAAAAAGACCAATACACCCGGATCGCCCCTGTCACCAATATCCATTACTGTGAGAAACGTCTGGCAAATGGCGCTGGTGATATCGATCCGAACCGAAAGGCTCACCTGGGGGACCGACATTTATGTGCGGTCATTATAATTCTCTTGCTTACGAAAATAAAAACCAAGACTAAAAAAAACGCTCACACAAAATCTACCAGCGTTTAAAACCCAACAACCGAAGGGAAATCAATGGGGGGAAAAACCACCTGGGCGATCAACCGATGGCACTCTCTGTCCGTTCAGTTTCTTCGACACTTCATGAAGGTGGACCGGTCCCTCAACACCACCTCTCTCTCTTTCACACACACACACACTACACCCAGTGGGAACGTATATAACCGATCAATAAAGCAATTTTCACACAATTTAGAGCCCGCTGCGTTTTACAGCGGTTGTCTACATTTTTCGGGCGACCTTCGTACAGGTCCCTAACTGAAGGAAAGGAGGAGGAGGGGAGTTTGTCGTTAAATTACACGCTTGTTCAATTTCGGGAAATTAGTCTAGGAGCAGGGAAGCTTCGACAGCTGCTTTGATAATAACCTCTCAATCAAAAATAAAACATGAAAACAAGAGAAAAAAAATCCGATAATGAAGGGAACGGCTTTAGTGGTGAGAGTTTCCTTTCGTGCGGTACTAAAATATATGTTGTGTTTATTATGTAAAACAGATATCCATAAAAGTAGTTAAGTAATATTTCTAATTGGTGCAATGAAGAAAATAGAGCGCAATAACGTAAATAAACGATACGCAAAAAAACTAAAAATCTATCAGCTTTTAGACTGAAATAATCTAGGGCGAACACTTGAGTAGCGCAAAAGTGAAGCTCAGAAAGCTTTACATAGCTCACTAAAACGAAACAAAACAATAACACTCCGGTATATTTTGCACCAACTTACTAACAACCATAATCCAAGCGCAACAACTACGAGAAAATTTTTTTCTCTATTATATCGAGCGATAAATGGCCATTTCCCGGCACTCGGGTGAGATTTGTTTTTAACTTTTCATTTTTATCACGAACAGAATGGTGATGTTTTGTTTTCGATGGTCCGCGCGAAGTACGACACCATTTTTCCATCGTTCAAAACTTGTTTAGTTATTGTTTTTTCTTCTATTTTGATTTTAAACTTATGTTGTTAGCTTCCACATCTAGAGGCCGGGGCAAAACGATCCCGTGATGTACTTTACAAAAAAAAAAATAATAATAAATATAACAAACAACAAATCAAATTTATTAGTTTAGTTGCTCCTGTTTGTCTCACCATAAAAAAGAAGTTTGATACTAAAAACTATCTCCTTCTGACATTGAAGATTTTGTGTTTTGTGTAGCTTTTACTACGTTACATCATTTTCCAGTAACCTTTAGACCCTGGCTCCCGTACATTGCACCGTTGCCACACTATCATCAGCTTTGTCGATCGAAATTGATCCATCGATGACGCCGGCAATAGAGCAACACAAAAAATGGCACAAAATAGAAAACCATTCTACCAGATTCTCAATTTTTATATTGGTTTGCCAACAAAAATAAAAAGGAAAGCAGCGGACGTCCCACAGCGTCAGGATGGGAGGCTATGTGTGTGTGAGTGTTTGTGTGGCTACACAGCATCAGAATGTTCGAAACCATGCGCCCCAAAATAGAGGAACCCTTTTTATCGATCAATTTGGAAGCTTCAGCAGGTTGTGCATGAAAAAAGGGCTTTCCCCGCTTGAAACGCTAGTCGCTTGGCGCTGCGTGGGGTTTGTGTTTGAAGTCCAATTTGCTTTTGCCGTTCGATGGTTGTGTGCCTCATTTTTCCTTTAATCGGCAACGTTTTGATCGTTCGATGGTAAGCGGGACGTTGCGTTAGAAAAAAAAAACAACGAAAGAACACGCATCCCGCAGCATTTAATGGACGTTTAAAGTGAGAAAAA
>JXXA01012991.1:0-18152 GCA_000956255.1 Anopheles punctulatus | reverse complement strand
GCCTGCGCTACGGGTAGAAGCATAAAATATGTCATCACCGAATGATACCCGAAAGTATGTCGGAAAGCGCTCTCCATCTTTTTTTTTGTCAACCCTTATCTGCCCCGTGTTTTTCCATCCCACCTATCGGGTTCCGAAAGTCGCATTAAACTTCTCGTAATGGAAAAATTTCAATCATTTTCCAATTCCTGGCTATGGAATATATTTGACACACGGGGTGGCGGTACGGACGAACACTCACTCTGATCGCATCGTCCATTCACAATTTTTATCACATTCTTCCGTTTCGCTTTCCATGTCCTTGCTTGTTTGCCCAAGACGGTCCTCGCCCGAATGGTTTTTATAAAGCACAAGAATACGGTGAAAGAGGATGCCGCTTTCTTCGCTCGGTTTACTCAGCCTTCAATTGCATTTTTAAATTAAGGCTCAATAAATTTAGCTATCACGTTCAACTTTTTCTCCCTTTCCCGTAGCTTTCCACCCATCGCTCATCAAGGATGATAAAATCGAATCGGTAATCACTTCCGAACCAGGCGAATCGATAGCAATTAGAAATATTTCATTTTCCGCGCGCACACTCACAAACCTTTGCAAATGAAGACAACGCTACTGTCAAAATGGCGTGCCCTTCGGTAAGGATCAAATCGCTCATTCACCAGCAGGATTTCCGCAAACGATGGGTTTCTTCCCATTTGTTTGGTTTCCACCGGAAACGCAGCCAACCGGTCCTTCCCTGTGCCACGATCACCACCTCCACCACTACCACCATTACGGTATGAGAAACTTTGCGTTTCAAACAATCCAAGAAGTTCGGTGGAAAAATTTGTTCGTTTAGTTTGATTTATTTTCTTTTTTTTTTTGTTGCCCACCCAACAAACTGTGAAAGCGTTCTTTGGCTCGGACAAGGATCCTTTCATGATTTGCTTTCTATCGTTTCTTTACTCATTAGCGGCAGCATCGACACTCCCGGAAGCACCGGGGGAAACAAGGTCGAGAATTATCTTGACGTTTTAATCAATCCCCCTTCCGGCAAAAACGGTCTTCCGCTCGTTCCCGTCGGCGTGATTCGTTTTACGGGTTTTGATTTTACTGTTTGTTTTTTTGTTTTTTTTTATTCTCATTGTTTTTGCTCCCGCACGATAAACTTTTGCATTTCCGGGTGTTCGGTCAGAGAATATTCGATCATGATTACACCGAGTGTGATTTATTTGCTTTACTTCACCGTATCGGTTTTCGTAGCCGCTTTGCAGCAATCATCTTTCATTGCAAACAGTGTTTAAAGCGATACGTTGTGCTTTTGGAATATCGATGATGATTGATAACCTTGCTGAGCAGATTGTGGTGTGTACATTGTGCCTGATTGTTACTTGTACCACCTCAAATGCCAACAGTAACGAGCATTATTTTAGTTAGTTTTTGTGTTACACATATTTTTAATTGGATCTGTGTTAATAAATGAAGCTTCGTGCTCTCGCTGCGATTCTCGGTGAAAAAAGCTTGAAAAAACTAACTGTTAAATAACTTTTATAAAAAGGTTAATTGCAGAAACCAACAAGCGGAACAGCCCATAACGATCTTATTGATATTATGAAATATTAAACCCGATGTTATTTAAATCCTCATTAATCATTTTAATAAATTTGAATATACATACTTCGCATAAATATGTAAATATTTGGACGAATTACAGAATAACATTTTCAAAGCGATGACGTTTTAAAGCTAGCTGATAACAGATGAGTTATAAAATCAACTTTAGAAAAAATCAGTTTTAAATTTCTCAGTTTAAATATTTCCACCAAATCTTAACAAAAGGATTGATAACGCTTAATAAAATCTGCAGCATGTCAAGGGTTCTTGGAAGCTATCTAAAGGACTTATAATTACATCCCATTATTGTAAGGATTAATGAGTAAATACTTTTTTGCTGACGGTGTTTTTTTTTTCCTTTTTTTGTTATTATAATCCTCCTAGTTAAAATATAATGCTCGCCTGCATGCAGATGGTAGATTGATTGAACACCTGTTCGATTAAATTCAAATGTTCCTGTTGTACACTAAGCAGTAGAATCAATACAAATTGCATTGTAAAAGCTTCGGTTGCTAACCAGAAGTTCTTGGAAGGTCTCGCCGAACGTGCAAGTGCGTGTATGAAGAGCAGCTTTTTTCACCGCGTTAGCTCTCTGTCACTGCGCGAATGATCACACCCGTAGGATGTTTGCATGATGTTTAGTCTAGGAATCAGTCATGCAAGCGCATATCGGCGTACGGATGCACACCGAATGTACTGTTACGGTCGATGAACCATCCCTCGCCAGTCGCCATGCCATTCGCTGACCGAACCAAAGGCAAATCCAACCAACCAACGGAGGGGACGGTATGACGAACGCAAGCAAGAACGCTAACTCGTCCTCCACGGCTCTAGATCCCCGGTTCATCGGCTCTCGCAAACGGACCGGTTCGTAAATGCGCGTGTTCTGAGCCATGTGCCGCACGGAAAAACGAACACGCGAGAGAAACATACGAGAGCCTGTTGCCGTTCGCCGTCAACGCAGCGCACACAGCGTTACAGCCTTTCCAATTCCAACGCGAGTAGGAGCCCCAGGTAGGAGGTGTGACAGTCATGCTGCCAGCACCCCCGGGCAACCCTGGCCTGGCCGTTGCTGGATGACTTTGCCGTTCGACTCGTACCGATCAGTCGCGGATGAGTCAGGGGTTTGGACGATCCGTCGCTTTTTCTTCGCTTTCTTGCGCTCTGGTGCTTCTTTCGTCCAAAGTTTGTTTTGCTTTCGTTTAGCGGATGTGTTCGATTTTGCGCTCCCCGGGCGTATCGGCGAGCGAACGGGCGCAATCGAGGCGAGAGAAACGAATCAATACACACAATAAAAAAAAACTTCACGTTTCACAGAAAACTTAACAGAACTTGGTAGCTCGTAGAATGAATTTTCGTTTGCGCCGTTGGCCGGTCAGTACATTCCGTTCGCCGCTCAGTCCGCTAGCCAGGCTGTCGGGTAATGTTCCGATTAGCTGTGGTAGAAACCCGTTTGCGTACAGCGGATTTCGATTGTTTACCTCCGGAAGAAATTGCTCGATTAAAGCGCGAACAGAGGTGGAGCAGTTCGGAAGCTTTTGGAAGCTGATATTCCATTTCCAGTGATTAACTTCAAAAGGAATCAGAGGAAAATACTTCATTGTCAATCATACCTTATTTGAAACGTAGGTTGCCTCTGAAACATTTCGAATAATGTTATGGATGAGTGACATTTGCTACTAAATATTTTTAAAAAAATTTTAAAAAAAAAATCAATCAAATAAAACATCAACTAGAAAATGTAGAAAATGTACATCCGTCATTGCCTACAGTTTATTTAAAAGCTTTCATATTTATAATATCCATAACAACAACCACCCAATCAATATGCATCAAATGTCAATATTCAATTAATCCTCACTACATTTTAAAAGTTCATTACGATTTCATGTTCAAACTTATTTGACTATCATTTCAACATAAAACACAGTGCAAAGAAAGTTATGGAAAGTATAAAACAGTCGATAAACTATACATGATATGCCTTTTTATTTCAAGTACACTTTATTCATACTTCCTGACGCAACGGAACAAATTATAGACAAGTATGCAAAAGGAAGTAAAACACTCAATGGTTAAGAGGGCGAATAAACACTCGAACATTAGAACAGAGCTCGTCTGCAAACTAGAAACATTCTGTTTGCATACCGCACTCGCAATCACAAATGAATTTCTAATGAATTTGCTCTCTGCATAGTTTGTACGATCCTCGTGGGTAAGTTTTCGATTCATATTGTCAAAATAAATACGAAATAGTCAAACAAATTTCTAACTCTACCCGCCACAATTTCCCAGGCGTATTTTCCAATGTTAATTACATAATTCCATACAGGAACTGAATCCTGGATAGTTGTGTACTTGTGTGCAAATTCGTACTCTTCTCGGTATCAAGTAAACTCAAACATTGGCTTCTAACCGAGCTGGACAACCGACAGGCAGAAACTTTTCACATCAATTTCATCCTAGTTGCCCACAGGCGTTCCAGGGCTAGACAGAGTAGAGCCCGGCAAAAAAGCGTAACTAATACGCGCAGCAACAACTGTCTGTCTTCAGAAGGCATCGCTATTTGGTTATTTAGCTAACCCCACTCGTATGGTTGCCGCTGCTTATCGAGTGACAAATGCGGAATAAATCATGAAAAGTTTGCCACACTTCGCGGAATCGTTACGCGGTGCAAGTTTCCGGTGCTTCTTCCATCAACGGGGTTAGCCACGGTGGCATACGGTGAGCTCGGACGCGCAACGACATGCTGCAAAACAGACGTTGCATCGCAAAACGAGCCGACACAAACCGCGGGCTCTGGGAAGGTCACTCGAAAGGGGAAATAAGTAAGACGAAAAAGCAACCACTGCCTACTGCTGCGATTGTGCGATAAAGCAGTCGGACGAACAAGCACGATTTAAATACTCCCACAGTCTCTTGGGAGGCTGAAGTAAGGCTGAAAAAGCTTCAATAGGTACGATTCGTGCGGAATAATAATGATAGATAATATTAGAATCTGAACTAGCGATAAATGCTTTACGGAAGGTTCATAGCACTTGTACAAGGTGTAATTTTTTTAAATATAATTAAAATACACTCTCTGTTGTTATCTTGTTATGTCAATGAATGCACTTGCGAAGAAGGCAACAATAACACAAAATGTGTTGTAGATACAGACATGAAGGTGGTTTTTCAAGGTGGGTTAGTGAATTTTCTCATTAATTCATCTTACGATGCAAAAGATCGATTCTGTCAGCCAATATCACGTGGCCGAATAGAACGTTCAAAGACCACGATTGCAGTATTTTCTTCGTTCGCGAGTCTCGTTACATCGCAACCGATGACTAATGCCAATAGTTTGTGGCAAAAATCACAGACACACACAGAACCTCCGTTGCTCCAAAAACCACAAAAATCAACGACCCACAAATGAATCGTTCGCTTCGATCCACCTACAGTTTTTCTTGCACCATTGTCTAGGCGTCATCACTTACAAATACGTTTGCAAGAAATAGCCCCCCATGCTTCCCCAGTGCCCACAGAAGAAGAAACCAGTTTAGGCCATCCACGCCAATGCCTTCCGCCAGCGTCTCTCTCTCACACACACACACAAGCGAACAGAAAATTACAGCAGCAGGCCAGCAGGCAACCAGACACCCACGAGAGTCATGCTTGGTCTAGCGCCAGGCCAGATCAAAAGTCAGTCCGATTCGGTGGTGGTCAAACTCCGCAACCGAACGCACTAGCATTATTTAATCGCAGAGACAATTGTGACCAACACATCGGCACCAGGTGCGATCTTACGTGCAGCACATTGCCAGCATTACCACGACCACCACATCAACCATTGCGACTAGCATTCGAGTTCGTAGCACTCTTTTATGTTACACAACCACCAACACCACCGTGACCGACTGAAGGCGTACGATCGAGGCACGTCTACCAACATTATGAAGCATTCGCAGATTGCCCGAGTCGAGCGCGATGTTCTTGAGAAGCTTTCTTCGCTCTTTCGTTCGTTCGGCACTCGGTTCAACTAGTTGCCCCTGGAAATGCGATGTTGCTCTCATTTCTGGGTTGATCTAGGTTGAAAAATAGTAAACAAAATCTATTTTTCCCCGCGGCTATTCTAGTCAGCGAACATTAAAATACGTTCATTGCCGAACACTTAAACTACGCTCGTCAATCTTTCGTCCGACGCAGCCTAAAGGGCACGACTAACGCGTGTCTAAGTGTTTGTAGCGTGCCGTGTACACAATTTGCCATTGTGATCAGCGGTTGGTCATTTTCTTCCTACCTCTTGGTAAATTTCTTCCCGTACAGACCAGCCAAAAAGTGGTTTAGAAAATCTCAACCCCACTCTCGGCTTTTAAGCTTCCCTCGGTGGTTTCGCTTCTCCGTGCGACTGACTAATTGAAGGGTTTTTTTTTACGGTGCCACTTTTTTGCTGTTGTTTGTTGTTTCTTCTTGAACGCGGGCGTATTGTAATCGGGGAAAACGGGCCAGACCGTAAGCAACAGCGCTGGCGGCGACTAACGAGCATAATAAATCTCGCACTCTGTCCCTGTTGGTCAACGAAAACTGCTCTGCTAGCTTGCCACCCGGAACGCTATGGCTTGTTTCAGCCGCGCTCACTCGTGGCCTCCATCAAGAGCCATCAGAAGGGCAGCAGCACATTGAGCGGAGCAGCAAAACCTTCCGCGAGAACCTCTGAGTACGCCCGGGGTAAGATTTATCTGTGATTGTTCAGCGGGCAATAACCGCCACTACCACCACCACTACCATCGCAGTGTAGCCCGTGAATGGTCTCTTGGGCGGTCGTTCGTGGCTGCGTCAGCACACCGTGAACCGAAACGCCATGTTGCGCTCCGCGTCGAGCGATGAAGTCCGTGGGGCTGGCCGCAAAGCGGAAAGTGACCTTTCCCCCGTACCACTGACCAGAGAGCGTTGCGGTGAGCATTGAAGTCTACGGGGCGGTGCAACTGCCACGATTACCTGTAACACTTACTGACAGGGCAATATCCTTCGAATTGGTGAACGTAAGCTTTCTTGATACTAGTTGAACATTCTTCAGCACGATGTGATCTTACCTGTTAAAATAAGAAAAAATACATTAGAAATCCGTATTAGCCAAAGAAGACTACATTGTAAACTTTATTTAGTTTCTTTAGGTTCTGTAGAGCTTTCATCTTGAGAGGCATAGCTTTGTTTATTAACCAATAATGCATCAGAAATCATAACTTTTTCGTTTAAAATGTTATTTTATGGTTTTTGAAATTAATAATGTTGTTTCCTACCATCATTGCAGATAATATTATCTTACGATAATATAACATAAATCTATCTTACTCGGTATTCGTTTACTTTACAATAGCGTCATCCATGTTCTTGAAAATTCAAGCTATTATCATTTCCGATAAACTAGAGCGGACATTACTAACGTATCTATTATCACTGTTACCGGCGCCACAAGAATAGCATCAGCAGCGAATATGTTCGTCGTCAATGTACCACCACTCGGACACATCCGGCATTGGACAGTGTAGAATGTCGGGTTTTTGCAATATCTCCGCCAGCGCTCTCCCATCCAACGGAAGGAAGCGCTACCGGATGGCCAAACGTCCTCATAATGGAGTGCCAGTTTCCGGACGAGCGCGTTTATTACTGCGTGGTACGAGGAAGATGTCTCCGTCCGTGTTCGCTTCTTCAGCTTGTTATACCTTCTGCTTAGAATTGATTTCCCGAGAAAATTTTCTTGTTGATTGCCGGAAGGCAATGAGGAGTGGCGCAGAAAGCGGCTCTATGAACCACTGTGATATTGCACAGTAGCCCCGAAGGAACTTCCAGCGGTGCGGAATAAATAAGGACACACATGCGGTTGTCTTTGTTGTCCTACCAGCTGCTAGCAACGAAGTATCTAGAACCGAGCAAAACTCGTCCTTACCTTCCGGAACAGCACAAGAATAGCTCCCGAACCGTACCGAACCGTACCGAACCGTCCCTCAGCCAAAATGGCAATAGCGTTAGGGAAAGCCGGACACCATCAGCCAAGCAAATATCAGTGTGAATGATCCGGACATCCAAACCGTTTGTGACATACGGATGGCTTTTGACCAAAAAGGAACTGCATGCAAACACACTACGCACACAAGCCCACACACACTGGAGGCGTTAGTCAAATGCAAATAGGTCACGTGTTAATAAACCATTCCGCAACTGGCGGGAAAGGAGTTTTTATTTGCTGGAGGAATTTGGGCCAAGGGGGAAACACGTGTGGAAACGGAATTCGGCGCGAGTGAAGGTTCGTCGCTTGTCAATATCGAACGATCAGCGCAGCGTTGAAGTCTTGTGTTGATCGAGCACCCTGAATTGATGTGTTTTGCGTTTTAAAGCGCACACCAAGAGTGGCTTTGATTGCAGTTGCTTTAGTTATGTAAGTAGGCGGTACCGAATCTTGTATCGCATATAACAAAAATGGCTTGCTGTCGGTTATGCACTTGAAAATCATACAATTACGAAATTTCTTGCACGATGAAATCTTTCAAAAATAGTTTCAGGAATATTTTCATCTTGATACGTTAACTTAGCTACGTTTATAGATGTGTATTATTAAAAACTTTGTATTTTATTCAAAAGTCTAAAATTTTGCATGAAACAAGTACTATTCAATCAAAGCATGTGCAGTGAGAATAATAGTCGAATTGATTTGATGTTGAACTAATGCGTCTTTTCATGAGATATATATATGTGTTATTGTATTGCTCCTATTATAATTCTATTCGTATATTTTATAATCATTTTTATATTTATAATCAATTTTAGGATCAAATTTGAAGTTCATTTATTCCTTTAAAGAAATATAATGCAAAACTCCGGATGATTAATTATACTACGCATATAAGCGTATTTTTTAATTTTCACCGCCAGATTTAGAAATCTTCGGCAACTGCTCCAACCAAACGCTAGCCCACTTTTCCAGCACCAACGCAATCACGTCTTCTTCAGGCGATTTTGTACGAATTAAACGAAAGCTTCTATCATCTGCTCAAACAAACACCCCCAAACACCGACGAAAAATCACATTGCCAAAAAAAATCGTAAACCGTAAAGAGAAATATCACCGCTTATCGACCGACTTTCCGGCCACAACGGTGGTACGCCCGCGCAATTTTGGACACACCAACACGCACACATGCGAGCAACAGCTCCAAAACGTTCCATTGTTGGACCAGTAGGAGCAGAACGATGGGTGGTGTTTGGCAGGGAGAGTTTATTTGTCCGGATGTGTCATCATCTTCAGATTATCGCCGAGCTGCTGCGCGAAACCGCGTGGATACCTTTCAAGAAAGTTATCGCCCATTGGTGCTGCGGCGAAGGAATGGCAACAGATTCCCGCCACTTTAGCTCTATTTGTATTGTTTTGTTTCTGTTAGTGTTTTTCTTTTTGCTCTACACCAACACCGCAAAACCGCGTTCGACCAAATCCGACCACGCGGTACAGCCACCTTCGGGCAAGATTCAGGCGAGGGACATATCACCTGAAACCGCCGAAGTTGGCGAGGCTGACATTCGCGTCCCACTGGTGAGGTGAACTTGAATTTCGTACATGGCACAAGCGTCGGCATGTGAGTCAAGCTGTATTTACGGTAGCAGCAAAATCACACACTCACCGAGCGCGAGTATCGATCATGCATCCGAGTTTACTTTTTCAATTATACCCTCATTAGCGATTCGTTGAATTCGCGAGCCTAAACAAACATAGCTGTCCCATAAAAGCGCCCACTCAAGACAGTGTGCCCTGATTGGAAACTGTTTGTGTCTGTTTATGATATCAATCGGTCGAAAATTCTGATTTTTCAGATTCATAAGATTGTGAAATTGATACCACGTGCTTTTACTAAGGCGTATAAACTTTAACGACATCGAAATAAGTTGCATTACGTTTACCGAGTAGTTTTATGTTCTTTATGCATAATGAAAGATTTAAAAAATTGTAAATGCGAAAAGGAACTCGAAACGAAACGTTTTTATTTAGATCATCAATAGTTTTACGTTTTAAATTTTGAAACTTTTATTCGAAAAGCATAGCGATTATTCTACTTAGCACAAAATAATGTACTTTCATAATTGTACTGAAAAACCTTTATGCTAAAATTAGAAATACTAGTCCCCACTCAAGTCATAAACCACATGTTAGATACGGAAGGTCTGAGTGTTCCAAATTACTAGTTGTTTTCTTCTGCACCAAAAACGATCCGGAAAACCCTACCCTCGCTCCTCCTCCCCTACACACATACACACACACACAACCGAAGAGAAATGCACACCAAATCACATCCCGGCCCCGTTTTGAGGGGTCACGATTCGTTGACTAATCCTTCGAGTCTGACGGGTACACGCCGTTAATCGCCTTTTAATCACCGAATGCGATGTGGGTCTTCGTCCGTGCAGCTATCGGTAGCATTTTAGGCGTTCGTTTCGTTCTGTGTCACTGAAGCGGTGGTGTTTTTTTTTTTTGCTTTTTTCTTCCGTTTAGGAACTGATTCTCCCATTTATCGACAGACATTTTAGCGATTCTTCAATAGCAGCTTCTGTGCTGTGCAAGCCGTGCCTGTTTCAACGGTCTACCGATGGCTTTCACCTTTCCCGTACAGAGCAAAGAAACGTGAGATCGATACGGGTTTCAAAAAGAAGTATTCTATGTGTTTGGTGTGTGTGTGTGTATGTTTTTTTCGCTCTCTATTTTCGCCTTTACCTCCTTCGTCTTTCCAGCGCTCACCCTCTCCGAAGTGCCATCTTCGGTACGAGCTAACCTACATCTGAAACCGCAAATTACCATCATCAAAGTGCGCTCGTACACGCTTTCGCATGAATCGCTTTCGCCCTCGTCCGACACGATGGGCTTACGCTCTTCCTCCTACCAGGCCGGCTTAGGGATTTGTTCGCTTGGAGGGGTTAAGAATTTTCGCTGCCAGCTAAACCTCTCACCGATGTCGAGAACGCGTCAGCCAAAGCACACACTGACTCCGGGGGACTTAGTGCGGTTCCCCTTTTTAAGACTCCAGTCTTCGCCTCGGTAGTGTCTGCGACGGACGATGGTTTGCTTTTTTTTTTGTTTTAGCACATCCGCAGAGAAAATCATGTGAGCGAAGAGTGTTCGGTGTGTTGAATGGTATGATCCTTCCAGGTACGAGAGCAAGGGTGGCACTGGAAATAGGCCACAACCTCCACAGGCAGCTAGGTCAAGCTCTGGCGGCTCGTTCGGGCATTGGAATCAGAAGAACGTCGTCGGGTCATTGGGAATTCATGACCCGATCCTTTTGCGGTCGAATAATAACCATGCGTCGGTGTGCACGTGTGTGTGTGAGTGTGTATGTGGTTGGAACAAAAATTCTGCACAAAACGGTTCGTAGATAGTACCAATGTCTGTGTGTGTGTGTCTGAGTGTATGTCTACACTCATGCCTACGGAAATAAGCGGCACGTATCACCAAAGGGTAATTTTTCTCTCACATTCTGTTTCGCAAGTCCCAATTCCCGTGAATTTCCACTTTGCCGACCGTACGTCAACACCATGCTGACGATTGATCTCATGGTTCGCTTTGTCGAGCTATAAAGCGGACACGGGCAGGCTCGACCCCGGACATCGTCCATAATACGGGCTAGTTGGCTAGTGCTTTCGGGGACCGAGCACCTGGAACGATTAGTCCGGAAGAAAAGGATGCAGTAAAGCACGCTTTACCTTCACCATTGTTTGCCCCGAGCTTATAATCAGTGCACAAGCACCGCCAGCTGCCTTGTGTTGATCCTTGGTTAGGCCGAGTACGCAGTAAGGTCACCGGTCACTATCTGCCATCGATGCTGTTTTGTCCGTCGTTTCGGCGAAAAAAGGCAATCTAAAAGTCGTCCTCGCCGATGCATGCTTAATGCCTCTTCTTCATCAACCGATGACATGAGACCGAAGCGATTATGTACCCACATGCAGAGGCTGGGTATATGCTGACGCTCGTGCTGATCCGGTTCAGGTCCACCCGGCAATGTGAGCGCACAGTGTCCGGCGTTTTGGCGCTCGACTATACGTAAGAATGACGTATCGGCTCCCGTGAGACTCGTCGGCAAGTGTGTGATGATGAAAAATAAAACGGACCCGGAAACAGTGACTATCGACGCAACATGGCTGTATGATCTAAAAATACGAGTAAAAGGATCTTTTTTACCCAATATTAGCACACAACGGCAAGAAACACATGACAAACACCGGGACGAGCGTTTGGATACATTATTTAATGCGTGACGGGATGAAATTCACCCACACATACCTGGAATGAACCGATCCGGCCCAGGCGAATTATTTCGTCTTCTCAATTTCGTTCATCACACGGGATCTTTTGTGTTGCGAGTATAGAACTATACAGCGAGCAGCATCCTTGGAGCGGGCTCAAACTAGCTATCTTTCCGTTACGGAAACAAGGAGCAAACACGTCATGAAAGTTGCCATCAAACTCAACACCGACGCCGGCCGGCCGACCCGCCGCCCACCCACACGCAGGCCCGCGCCGTAATGGAAGGCAAACAGCATTTAACGAGCTCGTATTTGAAACGGTAAACACGATCCTGGCAACTGTCCTGGCACACCTGGGAAAAGTGGAAACGTGAAAACCGGCGAGACACAAAACGCTGGTGCGAAAGTTGCACAGCGACAGTAGCCGTGTCTCCAGGACGATACAATTAGACACCCACAAAAACCTACGCTCGGTGGTTATATTTTTCGAGTAGTTCCTTTTTTCTCTCTCTCTCTCTCGAGCACAACTCCTTTCGGGCGCTGCTAACGCAAAGCGCGTTCGGGAGCCCCACTAAAACTATCCTTTTTCCTTAGCGGTCGTCGCGAGACGCAGGCAATTTTAATTAAAGCATTTTACAATTGCCAACTATGTCCGGGCGATAATTTCAACCGCCCGGGCCACGCGGTCGGGGGTGAAAATAGCAGGAAAATTTACAGCACATAAACATTTTAATGACATTTTCGCCGAACCACTCGCGCTTCAACGGCTGGCAGGGACGGGTTCACGTTTAAAGGTGAAAGTGTAGTAAAATTTTCATCACCGAGCGATATTCACGCGATTCGGTGGTGCGAGGAGGGAAGGGTGTGTTCCCAGCGCCACTGAAAGCACCCGTTCTGTTCGTTTGATCGTTTGACAGCAGATTTTGTGCACCCTTTGATGGGTTGAATATTTTCTCGTTAGGATGATTGCAAAGTGCAGAACTGGCGAGGAAGCATTTGAAGTATTCCTGAATAACGTTCCGATTGTAATCAGCCCTTGCAATACTGGTAATGTGAAATAATTTTTTATGCAATAGATATAACAACTTTATGATCATAATACTCGCAATGTTCGATTTGCATTGGCATAGGGAGTGCATTTTTGTACAATAATATCGAGACTATACAATTGTAAGTACAGAGAATCAAATGTATTTTTCCTTCTACAAAGAAAAATTCATATTTTGTTGGAGTTTTTCTGTACGGATTCGTAATTCATTACGATTACGATTGATTTCGATTGGTTCTGTAAGGATCGATCTGCTCAAAGCAGCTCATAGTATACGAAACGATTTTGGTTCCATCACGGAAAGAATGAAAATCATTATCTATAATCCATTTGAACCAGCCATATCCTTGTTCCACAACAGTACAACAAGACAATAATTCAAAAGATAATTTTTGCAGTAATTGTCGTATATATCAACAAGTATTTTTAAAAGAATTTATATTATATTATTACATTTACTAGCTAGAGAAGATCACTCACTCATAGTAATTGCAACCATATAATTAATACCATATATTTGTTAAATTAACTCAAACGTTAAAAGAAGTATAATAGGATAACCTTAATCTTTTTAGTTCGATTGTCTTTTTTTCTCTTAGAGTCACGTAATAAATAGGACGGTTGTAACGGAAAACGATACGGTACTTAAACTTATAGAATACGAATAATTCAATAACGCTCCACATAAGCACATTATATAGATAGATTTAAACTCTTCATCCTTTAACCCTTTCAGCATGCCTACCTTATGCTTGGATAGTGCCGTGTGCATTGTGCAATAAAAATCGATACCCAAATTATGATCGCAGCGTGCAGACCACTCCAGCGAGAGCTCTAGCTCAAATAAACCACCTCAAGGAAGAAGTTTCTCCATCAGCGGCATAATATTTGACTACATCCATCAAGCTGCTGCTGCTACTACTGCTGCTGCTGTTTGTTTCTGTGCCCGCCTTCGCTCCTCCCCCTCCCCCTCTTCCTCCAGCGTAGGGAAAGGAGGTTATAATGAAAACGTTGACCAATTTATATCTATCTCCCCGCTGTACCGCCCACAACCTCCACATCAACGCTCCCGTTTCGCCCTCGCTACTGCCGCACGAGACACAACCCGATCCGATGCAAAACGAGATACGCGCCATCGAACGTGTACGACGTGGCACAACTTTGGCCCGAATCAATTATCCGGTAGCTATTATTTCTTAATTTATCGTAAAGTTTACTCACAACAGAGCGCCCGGAGCCGCCGCCCGCCGCTCGCCCCTCCAACACACTTTCGCTTTATCGTTCTGGTACGGTTGCCATGCCCAGTGTATGGAGCGGGATGGGAGAGGAGAGGGGAGGATGGGCAATAATACGGAGCAGTGTGGAGCGCCGGAACATCCGATAGGAAACTATAACTTCCCATCAGCTACACGGGAAAAGCACGGAAAAGCTTCTCCAGCCAGAGGTTCCATCGTTTCGGTTGTATTGATCGCCATCATTCCCCTCTCAGGCCAACGTTTCTGAGAAAATTTCGGGCGAGCTGCCACAATGGCTGCCCAAGAAAATGCGCCAAATTCCGTGCACGCTCGTCCGTTCGCACACGGCACGAAGCGAATTCTATATCCTCCCCAAAATGGGCGACGAGCGCACCTGCAGCTTCAACCCGTTGCGGCAAAGGCACGCCAACCGAAACGCAAGCGCACGTTCCTGCGCTGCCCGAAAAAGTTGTGTGCGCGCCCGTCACGGCAGGGACACACACGCTGGCAGGTTGAATTCAATTTCCATTTCCCAACTACTTTCGGCGGCTTCGAATATTTAAACTCTTCCATCAACGGTACACCGTCTGCAGCACACCGTCTTCCAAAGGCAGAACGGCGTTCGAAGATGGCGCCCTGAACCACCGAACCAGTGCCGCCTATCAGGCGTACGTACGCGAAAGAAAAGGAGTCGGTTGTTGTGGTGCGGTGCCCATTCTTTGTGGGAGGGAAAATTTTAATTACACTACAACCCGGCCGACGAAACACAACACGGCTACATCCCGTGCACATCCCGCGAAATCCGGCGCGAAGCGGAGTTTATTAAAAATGGATCGTCTTTTGCGCTCGCTTGGCAACGTGCCAGCGTTTCACGGGGCCACGCGTTAGAACGAGCTTCGGTCGTGTGCACGTGGACGAACCCATTACCGATAAGGCTAGGGAGGGGAGGGGGGCAGGAGGAAGAACTTTGTCACCCATTTTATTGCAGTTTGCAATCAGCATCGCCCGTATCGCGAGTTTTGCTTCGCAACAAAGTTTGACAACTATTTCCGGCTTGATTATGAGCAGCTCGGCGCTCGAAACACCAAATACACTCGCCACGGTGCGATCGGCATGTGGGCCAGACGCACCAGAAGCGGACGAGCATGGCAAATGAAAAAACCGTAATCTTCCAGCCGGGCCAGGCTTTGATTCGGACGCGATTATCTAGTGCCATTGTCGAGATCGAGTTCGGAAGCGGGAACGCCGAGCTTCCGTTCACTAATCTCTACCCGGCCACGACCGTAGATGTAGACTCATCTTAATTTTAACGAGTCATTAACGCTAAAACCAGAACCGGCATCGGCCCGACCTACCTCCGATCCAGCGCGCACCAAGAACTACCATGTTTTAGCAAGCGAGAGGCAGTGGTGAAAATTCCGAAAACTTTACCCCACTGTTTGCCTGGCGACGACGGCGGCGGCGAAATGGAAAACAATCACAAGCATCCTTACGCTTCGTGTGATGATCGGCACCGTTTTCACGGTACATTTTCTCCACCACCCAAGCGGACCGACCGGCTTCGACGGGTTGACACCACCGATATGCACCGGAATGCTAGGGCGAAAAATAAACCTACCGCGATTATGTGCTCTTAGCATAGCTTTTATTCTGTGTGTGTTTTTTTTTTGTTAGACAGCCTTTTTTGTGCCTTCGCATAAAGCACGCGCCCACTGTAGGTTACCCCTACGTTCGTGCTGTTTGCATACATTCAAGGGTTTTTTTATTTGTTTCATTGTGATCCTTTTATACTCTCCCGCCGCCCTTCGGTGCAGCTTCCGCACGCTCCAACAGTCACGGCACGGAACTAGTGGAAAGGATTCGGGGCCTTGTTTTGCTCCCCACAGTGGCACCATTATTGGCCTGCCGTGAATGAATCGGCCGCTCCCCCGCCAGCACGCACCTAAAATTGAATGCCACGGATGGTGTCCCTCGGTTGCATGTTGCACATTGCACACCGGGTACAACCGGGTAACTGGCACGCCACACACCGAGGGACGGGTTGCAAATAAAAAAAAAACAAAAAAAAAACACCCGTCATGTTTTATTGCTGAGCTACCTTTTCCGCTTAGCTGGAGCCCTTTTTTTGTTTTGTTTTGACGCGCTTCACACGGTTTCGTTTTGTTTTCCCCCCGTGTGTGTCCCCTTTAGTTTTGCTTTACTTTCGTTACGCTTTTAGCTGTTTGTGTGTATGTTTTTGTTGTTTTTTTCACCTTTAGACGCATGATTGCTCCGGCTTTGAGTGGCGCCCGGCATATTGCTATTCGATTTTCCGCTCAACAGGAGATTCCGCTAATGCACGCGCGGTGCCTGATGGCTGTGGCAAAGTGCCACCGCAAAAGGGACAGGTGGGTAACTTCGGAACGAAGCGATAGCGTGAAGGTGTGATGCTGTACAGCTTGTAGTAAATTGAACAGTTCATTGGTAGTAAAACGGTAGAAGTAGTTTTCCTGTGTTTGTTTTTGCAATAAAGATGGTAAAGTCTATTTTGGAAAAATGCAGTTTGGTATAATGTCTAGATAATTTTGGTTGCATCAAAATAATATTCCTAACATATTTTTTTAAAATGTTTAGCTTTACATGATTTTGAATAATATAAAAATGCAAAAATTGGTGCGCTGTGACCATCAACTAATGCCTATAAGACAAACATAGCCGATGCTAAAAGGTTTATGAACGTTAATGAGAATAAAAATGTGTGGAAACAGTTTATTTACCAACACTTAAGGATTTTCCACATTGCGTGCTCCGCTCGCTTATCAATCCAGTGCACAATTTGTAGGTTATTCCGCTGTTTTGAATACACATAGAAACAATTAACTCTCAGGGGGGAAAAGAGTGAACGAAAAGCCCTACTGGGACATTGTTTCTCAAACGGCATCTCGCCCTATTGCCGCCCATATAGGGGCGGGGGCCGGGGATAGAAACCGAGCCACGTGTGAATGAATATGGTGCAGACAAAGGCAAACATGCCAACAAGCAGTAAAGCACTACTAACACAATTACCTTCGCGAATCGCACCACGCTAAACAAATCGGTGGCAAATTGCGAAAATAAAAAACTAAGCGCGCACACACACACACACACTCACACACACACACACACACACACATACACTGGAGTAGCTATTGATTGCAAAAAGGACGGTAAAAAGTACAACTCCATTACAGCGTAACGCAACTAACTATTTGCAATAGCGATACACACATAGAGAGTGGGTGCGCGCGGCACTCCTTTTAAAATAGATGACCATCGTGTTGGGCAAATCGAAACAATGAAGCGAACAAATCAACGCCCAGTCAATTGGTTCGCCTAGTCAATAGAATTCTGCCTGTTGTTATACGCTTTTTTTGTTGCATAGCAGCGCTGTTGTTGTTGCAAGCTCGCAAAAAGTTTCGAGCTTGTTAATCCTTCTGTTCGCGCATGAACAACGGCACACGCAGGAAGTGCCTTAGTGCACGTAATTAAGGGAACAGAGGGGAAAAAAGGAATGTCTAAAAATTGGATTTCAGCATCACCATTTTGTTTCAAGCTTAGCTCAAAAATAGTTTGCTGCTTTTCGGCCACAGTGAGAGGCATTTACGATTTAAAAAACAATTTGAAGCGACACTAATGGTTCTTTGCTGTTTTCCTACGGTTCAGCAGCTTCAGGAGAACGGAGGCGTTCCGTTTAAATTGATTATTTTATTCCTATTACAATACTTACGCTTACGATGGCATAGTTTAAATTTATGGGTTACTAATCCGTTCTGCCAATTTAAAAATTTCAACTATATCGGCAAAATTCACCGAACACAGAATCGGTTGCACGTATCAATTATTATTGGATTTGTAGTTCTTTTATATTTCGGATCAATCAATTCGGCGTATCATTAAACACTTCAATGCGCTCCTGAGTATGACAGTATTAGTGTTGACTTGTATTGACTTGTATGGAGCAACAATAAGGAAGCTTCTACAGTGGCTTTAGTCTACGT
>JXXA01012986.1:0-13533 GCA_000956255.1 Anopheles punctulatus | reverse complement strand
CCCGCTGAAAGCCACGCCGATGGGGAAAAGTGTTTCTTGCGCCGAAGGAAGCAAGAAACACACAGCCATACACGCCGTTTCCATACGCGGTGATGGAAATAGATCAAAAACGCGCTTCTTGGGCTGATTGAATAATGGGCTAATTAGCAGCGGCCTTTATCCATCCCAGAAGGCGGGGTTTTTCCATCGGCGTTCAGCTTTGTGTGTGACGTTTCTCACGCGCCCTTTGAGGTAGACGACCCGTTGCTAGGCATTTTCATGGGCAACCGCAACATTTCAAGATCGTTGCGGTCTCTTGTTGGATGTTTCTCGCGTAGACTAAAAAAAAGAGAGGTAAAAAAGATGAAAGCAGGAGAGAACAAAAGTGCATAACGATATTTACCGCTCTGTTCACCGAGGAATACGAGCTTGAACTTCCGCAGAGGATTTCCAAAATCGCCGGATGACGACATTGCTGCTGCTTCTACTCGCTACTTTCTTTCCCTCGATTCGCGTTCCACTTGGAGGTGGTTTGGAGGCACTCACTAGACACACACGCACAAACTGCACACCGCGCAGCCGAGCACACACAACACACACACACACACACTTCCACCCCCCCTGGGACGCACTTTTCACCCAACCGCGCTGTGTTTGGCGCTTTTGCACGGGAAACCCACCGGGTGCCTTCGCGATCGCGTACAACACTTTCCACCGGAACTGGAGCACACGATCGACGACTACCGAGCTCTTTCTCTCTCACACTACTGTTTTCACTGCTTTTTCCCTGCGGGGAATCAGATTAAATTCTTCGCAAGGGACTTTCCGGTGCCCTCCGGATGTTAAGCTGGATGACCCCTTTTCTATGGAAATTTTTGCTTTAGAAAATGGAATAGGAAGACGATTGCGTTAAAATGTGAAGAGGAAGAAGACGTTGCCGCGTTGGCTCTTCGCAGACGGGGGTCTCGTTGGACGTTAACAACAACAACAAAAATCAACCAAATGCACGGTTTCAGCTGACAGGACGGAAATTTTGAAAAACCTCCAGGTCACCAACACCCCCCTCCACGCTCGCTGACTGGCCACTACCCTCCTGTCTGTGTGCGCCAGTGTATGCTATGTGTACGTGTGTGTATGTGTGCGTGTAGATGGGTCACCCAGGTGTGGGTGTGATTTGGCTAGCCGCGGTCTTTCGCCGAGGCGCTACGCGACCGGAGGAAAAGAAAGATGAGAAAACTGACCCACACACACACACACTGCACCCCACGGTTTTACACGCGCACTCAAATTGGGCACGGAAACACGGTTCCGGAAGGAGGAATGTTTTACCGTTTGTGGCCACAACCGATACAGCACATACACACAGTCACACGCACGAACAGACAAGCATACACACGCGCATACACAAACGAACGGTACGCCGACTAGTATCAACGTCGTAAACGCCCTGGATTTCACTGGGTGAAAAACACGCACGAATTTTCCGCACTTACACCACCCCCGGATGAACTGCACGACGGGGTACACAACACAAACGCGCGCACACACACACACAAACGGGGCGTCGTCGTCGCACTGTGTGTGGATCAATAAAATTTACAACACGGTGCGCTGCTGATGCTGGGGCGAAACACAACGACGATGATGATGCTGGCTGCCGATTCTCCTCCAGCGCGATATATGGAAAACTTGCATTCGCTTCTTTTCGCGTTCCACATAAAAAGCTGGTGACATTACACTTTTTTGACAGCTGCTCTTGCCGACCAGGACGACCCAAGCGGCCGAATTTTGACATTGCGTCGACGGTTAACCCTATTCGGGGTATTCGTGTCCGCGGGATGATGAAATAAACCGGCTTTGGTTTAAATACATTTCCTGAGAAACTATTTTTTTTCTCAGGAAACTTATTTTTTTCTGAATTTCTCATCGTAATCAACCGTTTTGTATAGGTATTCCAAAGATTTTGATTGAATTGATTTGATTTGAATCGTTAAAAATATAAAATAATAGAGTTGGCTCACTGGTTACACCTGTTACCAACCCCATTGTAAAATCGAAATGCACGTATTAAACATTTTTGTTGTTTTATCAAAGAAAATTTCCATAAAATATAGAGGATTGAATGAAATTGTCGCTGAAATGTGTTTTCGATGCTCGCTAGCAGTAAAAAGAGTTGTTTTATGGCACAGCATTGTTGACAACCGTTTGACAGTACGCGCGACCGAACATTGGATGCTCCCTCAGTTGTTTGGGTTTGCGCAACTGGAAAAACATTAGCTAGAGGAAAACAAATCAGGGGGTTTAAGTATTGGTTGCTCGTGAAAAACCGTGCTCATCGGGCGTACCCTTTACCCTGCCATGGCGGAAAATCAGGACACAATCAAAGAAAAGGACAACCCGGCCCCTGTTGGCGGTTTGCCACCGTTGGATTTGACCAAATCGTCGAAACAAATGTATTTCGAGCTACTGCGAACATGGGTTTACCATGCGGAGATGCAGAACCACCTGCAGGCACACATCCCGTACTATCTTATGAACAACTATCCGCAGCTGTTTCAGCTGAACGCTGGCGGAACAGTCCCGTCGACGGTTGGCTCGTTTATGTCCGGTAGTACGGGTAGTGCGAGCGGATCGGTGGCTGGTTCAAGTTTGGCCGGAACGGCGACAGTACCGGGCCAGAATGCTACGGCAAACCGGGGCCGAAACGATACAACGGATGCCACCCGCCTGGACGATGGTGAGTCAGGGGATGGGATGAAGAGGTGGCAGACTCTGGGAAGGAATAGCTTTTAAATGTTTGCCATTTTTTTTGCAGCTGCCCGTCGCGGCGGAATAGAATTCCCGATCGCACCGCTGTGGAAGCGGTTCGCGGCGGAAGTTATCGATATCGCGATCATATTTCTGCTGAAGATAATGATGACCCTAGCGTTTATAGATGCATTCGAAATCGACCTGTTAGTATGACGCAAGGCGCAAGTTTGATAAATTATAATCTCGATGTTTTTTTTTCTTATCGTACTTTACCCCACCTCCCGCTGCTCTCGAGCGCAGCTTGTACATGGACTTGGACGCCATCCGTAACTCATTCGAGGAAGATTACACGGAGCTGCTGTCGTTCACATCGGAGCTAATATTCCTGGAGATCGTTATAAAGATTGCGGTGTGCATCTACGAGGCCGTCTGGACGGCGCGCATACAGGTCATACCGGGTAGCGCAACGCCCGGCAAGATGCTGATGGGACTGCGCATCGTGTACGCCGAATCGGTGACCGTACTCGAACCACAGCCGCTGCCCGGTCTGCTGAGTAATCAGGTGCCGCTGCGGGCCATCCTCTACCCGGGAACGACACCGAGCTTCGGGCGGGCATTAGCACGGGCCGTCGTGAAGAACGTCGTGATTGCGTTCTTCTTTCCGATGTGCCTGCTGCTGCTCTGCTTCCGGCAGAATCGTTCCATCTACGACGTCATGACCAAGACGGTAGTCGTGGAGGACAACCTCAATCCGGACAATTTGCGAAGGCGCTAGTGTGCAATTCGGCCGCTGTGCAAAGGCGGTAAAGGCTGTGCGGGAAGAACCTAGTACCAAATCGAGTTGAAAAGCGGCAGCAAAGCGCATCTTACCGAAAGTCAGGGAGGCGGAAGGCATGATAGGGTAGGGTAAATTTCAGTTAACCAAATACAAATTCCCCCACTGCGGTGAAGAGTAACACGCCGGTACAAGATACGATAATAAATATGCAATGGTTTGAGCAAAGAGTGGTTTATTTCAATCAAGCTGTTTGGCCTACTGCGAAGATCGGTTGCCCTGTGCACTCACCTTACAGGGCAGCTTTTGGTTTGGAACTTTTCTTCTGTATCTCCGACGGATTCTTGATTGCGACGGTAAACTCGTCCCTGAAGTCCTGTCCGATCGTAAACTGCTTGTTAATCTTGAGATACGGCCCGAGCACATCTAAAAAAGCAACACAAATAAACAATGTCATCACTCAGCGTGAGATTGAGGTTATGCTATGTGGCCACATTCACTCACTGTTCAGTGGTTTCCATTCCGGTACGTCTTCCGCTTCCGGTTTGCCATGGATGGCAAAGGAGGTCCACAGATCCACCATCCGCTTGGCGACGGACGTGTCCTGCTCGTTAAGATTGGCGGCCATAGGCGGATAGGGGAAGAGGTACATAAGATCGTTCGAGTGATGGACGCCCCCATCGAACGGAATGGCCGACGTGTCGCCACCGTACCCGAACCGCGTGTGTTCACCCGCGTAGTCGAAGCTGTACAGGTACGTCTGCTCCGGAAGGTACATTGCGTTGTTTTGGGCCATCTTGAGCACCGGACCCTTGATCAGGACGTCCGCCGTGTGCTGTGTGCGTCATGAAACAAACAAGATCGTGTTAGTAACACTCCGCAAGGAACTGGGAAATGTCTTAACACTTACGTCGCAGAAACCTGCCAGCAGCTGGCGTAGGTCACCGGAGGCGAGCTGTTCGTGGGTGAAGAACTGCGCCATCGTAAGCGTACGCACCGTACAGGACGGATCGTCCACACCGAGCACCTGGTTCACTTCGTCCACCATTCTGTGAATGGTGATGTGCGGATCACCGATCAGCTTTTTGAACAGCAGGATGTTGAACACCTCCAAAAAGGCAAACGTTCCATCGTGACGCGTAACACCGGTCAGCAGGGGCATATTCTTCCGGCCACCACCCTTGCGCATGATGAAGTACGGATTTTCCGGGAGGAACCCATCCGGATCGTTGAACACCATGCGAGCGCCACCGATCGTATCCGTGCCGTTGGGAGTTCGGAGACGCTGTAAATTACGGCCGGAGTTACCATCAACCGCATCCACACGCCCAACAAACACTTACGTAATGCTGCGTGAACGCTTTCATCAAGCTAAAGATGTCCAGCTGCATCAGAAAACGTTCGACGTCCTCCAGCGGAGCTTTCCGATCGAAACCGGCGAACCCGGCAATGTCGCGGCAGTTGCGCTCCGGAGCCCGATCCCACACCCACGACCCGTGGCAGTTGCCCGACTGCAGGATCAATCGATGGAACAACCTCTCCGTGTCGACCAGCGGGCTGTACGTCATGCTGGATACCATCGCCGCACCGGACGACTGTGCCATGGCCGTCACCTGGTTCGGATCGCCCCCGAAGTGGGCGATATACTTCTGCACCCACTCGAACGCCAACACCACGTCCCGCACGCCCGCATTGCCCGGGATCTGCTTCGTGTTGGAGCACAAGAACCCAAGCACACCCAGCCGGTACTGCGGCACGACCAGCACCACGTCCTTCTCCATGATGTAGTTCGGTGGATAGTGGCAGATGGCACCATCGTAAAACCCACCACCGTGCACGTACACTATCACCGGCTTGCGGCCACTGAAATCCTTCGTGAACACACTAAGATTGATGCAATCCTCCAGGTTCTCGGCCCGCTGCCTTTCGTCCAACAGCTTCATGCGCTTGTAGACCGGTGCGCCCAGTTTCGGCTGCGACACATCGTACACACCGTCCCACGGTTCGACCGGAACCGGTGGCTTAAACCGGCGCTCACCCACGGCGGGTTCCGCGTAGCGCACGTTCAAAAACTGATAGATGTTCACACCCGTCCAGGCGCCACGTGTCGTCGAACCCTTCAGTTTGCCCAGACCGGGCAGCTCCACAATCGGGCTTTCGGTGCCCTCCGTCGTGGAGTAGCGCCTGGCGGCGGTCAGCACGCGCACGGTCGTCGACCACCGGCGCCCCTTCGGAAGCAGCAGCAGCTGCGGCAGTGCTCGGCTGATTGTGGCCATTGCTGAACTGACTGTCCGCGGCACGTTCGACGCGACCGCGACCGGCGGCGTTGGCGAATTTATTTTAACAGCAAATTTGCGAATCTGCACGCCTTAAGACGATTACGGCGGCAAGATAAGACGCGCGACGGTTTTGGAATTTTCGCAAGCAACACTTTTGCCCACGATGTGTTCGCGGGTTTGCGCTGCGTTTTTTGCTCGTGTTGCGCACGCATTTAACGCGCTTTACTGGTGGGAACTTTATGGAGGTTGTGATAAAAGGATATCGATATGGGAGAAGTGAACAAAAATAAAACCTACATTCGAGACATTCCGCAACGTTACAGGGTCGGGTAGATCCATCAGTAAAAATTGGTGTACAATGAGGTTTTTATGAACCAAATGTAAACGGTTATTATTCAAACTATTCAAACCACCGATTTACCCTACCATGTGATGTAGAAACGAATCTCGTTTTTTTATCGATTTTATCACTATGTTGAGGTGCTGGTTGCATACTGCGTGGCGTTTTTAGAAAAGCGTAAAGTCGTAAAGATACTGCAGCCTAATAAACGAAAGAAGAAACGATTATAATATTAAATTTGCTGTTGCCTAAAGCTTTAAGCCTTTGGATTCACACAGAATATTCAAATACTTCTTTTATGACAGTTTGAGCCTTTTTGAGCAGTTTCAATTATGGATCTTTTTTTTTGCAAAATGTGGAACCTCCGACGTACTTTGGGACATTAGCTTGAAGGCATAGCACGTATTACTCTTGTATGTGAAAAACTTCTCCACAAGAACAATTGAAGAGCTCGTACCGTACTGAGAAATATGTTAAGCTTTTCGAAATCCTTTCTTAAATTGTGGAAATAGTCAAAGCCTTTGTTCAAGCTTCCTTACAGCAGGCGATGACATTGAACATCTGTAGAAAAATGCAAAAAAAAAGTGCGTACGGATATAGCCCGAGTTCCTTGTTGTCATGTTATCATCTAATCTTTATTTGTCAGCCTCTAGGCGCGTCTAGCGTGTATGTGGAGATACGCCGTCCGGTGGATCGCCTTTCGGCGCTTTAAAAATATCCTACAAAGTGGAGCCGTCATCCTCCTCGCGCGACATGGTCTCGCAGGTCTGGTGGGGTTTGATTTTCCTACCGCTGCTGACTGCGTTTATCGCTTACAGCTGTGTGATATTCCGTTGTATCCATTTGTTATCGGAACGGATGGTTCGTCGATGCCATGGATTAATAAATCGCGCTACACCCGTTGCTGCTGCTGCTGCTGCTGGGCTAGATTTGGTCGGATTAGCTCGTCGCTAGTGCCAGTATCTTTGGCGGGCGTTCGGCGCTGCCGTCGGGCGGCGTCTGCGTTGACCGTGAATTCGTCCAGGAAGTTGTTGCCCACCGTCAGCTGCCGGTCGAGGTGAACGTAGGGTCCGAAGATCTCTGCGAGGAAAAAAAACATTAATCAGCGTTCAGGTTATTGTGCCGTTGATGGGCTTCGACATGACTCACGATTGAACGGAGGCCAGTGGGGTAGATCTTGCGCCTTGGGGACACCGTCGACGATGAACGACGTCCAGAGGTCGACCATTTTCTTCGCCATCTCGGTGTCCTGTGCGTTAAGTTGTGCCGCCGTCGGTGGGTAGGGAAAGAGGTAGAGTAAATCGTTCGTGTGATGTACTCCACCGTCGAATGGTACGTGTGAGATGTCCTGGTCGTAGCCGAAGCGCGTATGTTCGCCGCGGTAGTCGAACGAATAGACGAACGTGTTGTTCGGCGTGTGTCGGCTGTTGTACTGTGCCAGCCGCAGCACGCTCGATTTGATCAGATGCATGCCGCAAAGCTGTGGGATAAGGAGGTAAAGGACGCTAGATAAATCAGAGAAAACAAATCAACCTACCACATCGACTCACATCGATCAGCCCGGGAATCATCTTCATGATGTCGCCGTTGGCGGCCGCCTCCACGTCCAGCATACTCTTCACGGCAAGTGGCGTAACCGAGCAGGACACCTCCACCGTGCCCAAGATCCGTTGTATGTCCTCGATCACGTCAAATCGCAGGAAGTCCTTTTTGTCGTGCAGCTTCAGCGCGGTCAGTATGGTGAACACGTCCACCAGGGCGAACGTACCTTCGTCCTTTACCACGCCGGTTAGCATGGGCAGGTTTTTCCTTCCACCGCCCTCCTTCATCACCTCGTACGGGGTTTTCGGGAAGAGCTGCGATGGTCCACCGATCGTCATCCGACCACCGGTGTTGTGTATCCCTTTGGCAAGTCCTTGCCACTAGGGGAATGAAATGAAAATTATTGCCATCGTATATCACAAATTGCACATTGATTATCGGCGCTACTTACGTTGTGCTGCATGAACGCCTTCAGCAGCGAGTAAGTGTCGAGTCCAATCAGAAACTCCTCCACCTGTTCGAGCGGTGCCTTCGGATCAAACCCGGCCCGGCGAGCAATGTCCCGCGCGTTGCGCTCTCCGTTGTGATCGAACTGCCAGCTCCCGAAGGCGGATCCCGAGTGAAGAATGATCTTCTGAAAGTAAGACTCCTTCAGGGCGGGACTGAACAGCAGCGACGAGAGTATGCCCGCACCGGCCGACTGCCCCACGGCGGTGACATGCGCCGGATCACCACCGAACTGTTCGATGTGCTTCTGCACCCACTCGAACGCCAGCAGCACGTCCATGATGGCCGCGTTGCCGGGTATGGCGTCCGTTTTGGTCGACAGAAATCCGAGCGCACCCAGGCGATACTGTGGCACCACCAGCACGATATCCTTCTCGAGCAGATACTGGGGCGGATGTTGGACGGCACTGCCACTGTAGAAGCCACCGCCGTGGATATAAACCACCACCGGACGTTTGGCGGACGTGTCTTTTGTGTACACGCACAGGCTGATGCAATCTTCCAGCTCGACGGTCAGCTGGTCTTTGGGCAGTTTCTTGAGGTCGCCGTAGCAAGGAGCACCACGGCCTCGTACGGATACATCCATGATGCCTTCCCACGGCTCCGCGGGTACTGGTGCCTTGAAGCGGTTCCGCCCGACTGGAGGTTCGGCATATCGGATGTTCAGGTACTGCTGTATAGGCACCCCAGTCCATGCGGTCTTGGTGTAAGAACCCTTCAGCTTGCCAAGTCCGGGAAGGTCTACGATGGGATCTGCGGCCTCACTGGAGTAGGATTTTTGGAGTGTTAAACCACATTGAGACACTCGGCCCACGCTTCCACTCGACTGGTGTCTGAGGGGTAATTGTCGCAGTATTTTCAACATGATATGTAGTCGCTGAGTTCTAAGTACCAATTTGCACTCGAATATTTGTATTAACTACGCACTTAACTTAACGCACTTTTCTTTTCGACTCGCACACTTCGACCGAGCACTGACCGGATGCTAGTAGTTACGCGTTCACCTTACTACTAACCGAATTTCCAACGCAGCGGTCTGGTTTTAAATGGGTCTTTCTTGCAGAGGACGGCACGTTCGATGATGGTGCTGGCTGGTGTCGGTTCGTTATCTATTATTGCGTTTGAGAAATAAACTATGGAATTTTATCATCCAGAAGCCGGTGAATAATGATCCTGATTTGATTACAGAAAACATCGCAAACGTGTGTTCATCCACCCGGGTACAGATAGAAAATATCGAAACATTTCAACAACAAAGTCGTCTCCGAAACCGCGTGTGGCCTGATTACCGACGTTCATGAACGCCCGAGAATAACGCCCATACCGCGTCCGTCGCGCTTTATCGCCATGTACTCCCCAATAACGATTGATTCGCCAGGCTTAGCAGGATCACATTGGGCGGCTTACGGCTTAGCAGGATCGCACGGTGGAGAGTTCTTCCGTAATTTCTGCGCGGCCATTCGCAGGAACTCTCGCAAATCGGACGCACGCTTATCTATTGCGTTCCATTTGTAATCCTTCGATGACGTGTTGGCCCAACTCGTGGCACAAACAGTCTGTCGTGTGGCACTCGTTTTCCTAGTGTGTCAATGTTTTGGTTTATTATCTTGCTGGCAAGACAGTAGGCCGGTGTCTGGATCGAGCGATTTTATTCCAAGCTGTCTAGATTATTCCCTTTTGTTCGTTATTGAGTATTACGAAAGCTTGCTGCCATTTGTTCACATCACGTGTTTGAGCGATAATTTGGTGGGACTGATGCGTAAACTTGCAGTAAAGATATTGCGGTTACGGTTACTTTTACGCCTCACCCTTAGTGAAGCGTCTGAGGAAATTCGGATATCTTAAGCCGTAAATTGCTCGTTTTGTAGGATAAATAAATGTTATCGCGACAGTAATTTTGATGATATATCATGAGCATTTGTTTTCAACGATGGGCGATACGCTTGTGACTTTTTTGCATAATAGTATGTCCAGTGCACTAGCTGGCTGTAAGACGTATCAGTACTGATAGTGATTTGACAGTAGACGTTAGGGAATCTGTGTGTTTCTTTGCAAAAGTTACGCGTTAGTTATCGTATACTGGATTTTAAGACGCATTAAACACAAAACTATGTGTAAATAATCGTTTCGTGTATTTAACAAAAGAGCACCAATTCTTCGGGCAAACATCGTGAGTAAAACAGTGTTTCCGTTGAAAAGATATCAGTCGGAACATCAGACCCCGTTACAGTATTAATAAGTTTGCATCATATGAATATCTTCATAATGCTGTTTATTTGACGCTGTTTATGATGTAAATGTGGTGTAAATGCTTTCTGGAACGTGTTATTTTAACCTTACATATCCTCTAGCTCAGCCTTGTAGTAGTGAAGCGGCTCGTTGTTGGCCAGCTTCTCGCGGATACGATCACAGCGACGGTTGGCAACCTGCTTGTCCTTGGGACAGGCAAGCGCCATCTGACGCCACATGCAGTAGCCGAAGTTGGACGTCTCCGAGTTGCACTGGCCGGCTTCACGCGGACTTTTGGCCGCTTTGTCCTTTGCCTCCTTGAGGCAGGTTCCGATGTGTCCGTCCAGCAGCGGCTGCTGCCAATCGTCCGACGCGAAGTTGCTCTTGACGAACTCCATCAGCTTGCTTTCGATCAGCGTGCCGTCCTCGTTGACCACTTCCTTCTTGCGGCCGACACACTCCATGGCGCAGATCACCTCCATCTTGGTCTTGTTCAGACGCTCGCAGGAGAAAACATCAACCGGCTCGTAGGCTGTGGGTTCGTGACGAAATAATTCAGTACATTCTCCGGACGCCGAACATGGGGCCCTCTTTGTACCTACCTCCGTCAGCCTTGTTCTTGTTGCGCACCTCCATGAAGCATTGCTTCTTAATTTCATGGATTTTATCCAGATTTTCGTTGTTGCTATCGTTGCAGCACTTGTAGCGACGCTTGCACTTATCGTCCTCGGCAGCAGAACGGCGGAACCGACTCAGCATCGTTGGTGCGTCCGAGTCATCGAGCAGATCTTCCAGCAGTACCTCATCTGTGCAAGAGGGAAAATAAATTAGCAAGGTAATTTCACTGCGGATGCATTGGTCGAACAAAAGACGGGCGGGCACTTACTGTAGAACGAATCTTGGAAATCGTACGCCACCACAAGGGCAGCCAAACTGACGAAAAGCACAAATTTCAACATTTTTAAGACTCCGCACGGGACGATGGTTTCCGTTCCACTGCTTATTATGATTTGATGATCATTCTTCGTTTTGGAGCACTATTTATACATGGTTCGGACGGCGAAAACTGCAAAATAAACGATGACTTCGAGAATGCTCACGTTATCCAATTCGCTCGCCTTACACTGTGTTTGCTAAGATTATTATGCTCTTCGTTATGATGGTATTGGTGAGTGTGGATCAATCCAGATCGAGACAAGAAGAGATTATTCTTTCTATGTTTGGCGTAGGGCGAGTGATGATCAATGCAGTATTGAATCCGTTTATAGTCGAGAGCCAATTAAACGCAAAAATATTGAAAAAAGTTTAAGTTTTGAATTAAATATTCTTTTTTTTTAATTCGAATTTTGAACCTTCTCAAATGGAGCTGGCTGCACACGGGTTGCTTTCACGTCTTCACCTCTTACCCATCTTAGACAGTGCGCTTAGCCCCGCAGCGCGATGATTGATGATTGATGGGCGTAAGATCCCGTCGAAGATACCCGACGGGATAGCTTGTAAGCTCTACATCATATGTGACTAGGTTTATCGTTGTTATTCTTCAAGCCCCGCAGGCCCACCCGAAATATTCTGGGTGGTGCAAAATGAAAACAAAAAGTACGAAAACATTTCTCTACGGATGGATCTCATTCTTACCGACCGCCCCTGAAACTGGCCCTTCCAGTTAGGCGAGTTTAGGTGGCGTTGGATTTTGTTTCCCTCGCGAAACGTTAGGTCAATGATCTACGGTACTGCCAAAATTGCGACCGAATTGCGTACACATGTTTGCACGACCAATATACCGGACGCGAGTAAACTTTATCATCGAAAGGTGTCTATTTGGAAGAAAACACTGCCAAAAACGAACATGGTTATGGTGTCAATTTCGACGGTCAACATGCACATTATTATACAACCTGGCGAGACACTGCGGATACCCGTTAGGAGTGCGCTTCATACCGGTGATGATTCACTTTGAATTTACAGTCTAAGCAGCGTGCAGTTTGTTTGCATATCGGGAACCAGAATATAATTTCCTCCGCCCGTGCAGATGACGATATGGTCGATGGGAGGGGAACTGCATATTGAGCACTCAAAGCCGCACAACAATGGTGAGAAAAGCGTCGTGAGGTGAAATTACCATTGCGACATTGAATTACCGACCGGCTGGAAAATGACAATTAGTGTAAGATCAGCAAGATCACCGGTAAAACTTCTTATCGACACATCTTATTGCAATGGGGCATCGTATAAAAGCGTTTGCTAGCCGACGGTGTAGGTAGTTCAATCCATCCGATCAGCCGGTGAACAATGGGTAAAGTGTTGATTTTCGTAGCCGTACTTGTCGTTGCAACTGCAGCCGGCCGATTGGAACGTTCGCCGTTCGGTTCTCGCACACGTCGCGACGCTTCGATGCGCTGCTGTAACGATGGGTTCGATCAAAGCGAAATTCATGCCAAGTTTGCCGAAGTTAGAACCGGCTGCATTGAAGAGCTCGGTCTGGGAGAGGTTCCTCGTAAGTTGCTTATAAGCAGTGTGCAAAACTTGGTTCGATGATTAATGACTGTCCGGTTTCATTGGTTCTGTGTAGATGAGGAGATGATAAAGAATCGTGAAAATCTCAACTGCGTCACCGAGTGCATCGCCAGGAAGGAGGGAATTGCGGACGAAACAGGTGCACTGGTGCACGAGGACCTGTCCAAGGTTGTTCTCGAGCACATGAGCACCATCGAGTGGAAGGTACCACTGGCCGAGGGCTTCGTGAAGCAGTGCTTTGACGAGGTGGACGCCGCCCACAGCGACTTCGCACCCACCGACGAGGCAAAGTGTAATCCGGAAGGGTTTGAATTTGTGTTTTGTCTGTGGCGCCATTTCACCCTGTCCTGCCCGGAAGAGCTCCGCGACGATTCCGAGCATTGCGTCGAACTGCGCAACAAGCTGGCGAACAAGGAGGATGTGAGCGAGCTGCACGACGGGATCGAGGCGGCTGAGTAATACCGAATGCGCCTAAATGTATGCAAACTGGATGACACTACGACGACGGCGGCTAATACAGTGAACGGCCAACAATTTAAAAACTTATGAATAAAGCAAGCAATTACACACCCCCTGAACGAGTTGTGAAGCTTTCCACGTAAAGTACATTTACTGCA